>ML301171.1:0-48107 GCA_005239505.1 Nicotiana paniculata
ATATATATATATATATATATGTGTGTGTGTGTGTGTGTGTGTGTGTGTGTGTATGTGTATGTATGTGTGTGTGTGTAACGCCATGTGGTCGTGGGTTAATGTAAATGAATTCAATGCATGAGAAGTACGTTAATAAAATCTCTCGGAATGTCATAGGACCATTATGCCTTTGATTAGTATCATGAAATAAACTTTATCAACTTATGTATTTTCTGAGACCCATGAACAAATGATAAAATAATAAGACACATGGGTAATCAAGAACATAGGCATCTCGCATTCTACGAATAGAGTCATTTATGGAAGTTGTGCATTTGCTCATTTCGTTTGTATCGTATGGATCATGTCAAAAGGAAAAATGGATAGCCTTAACATACTTGGATCGATTCCCTTGACAGTTCCTCTAACATACGTCTTTTGCAAAGAACACATAACGGCGGATCGAAGTAGGGAAAAATCTGTATGATATTCTTAAGAAAGATTGCACCGTATTCCCTTAGAATCGCAAAATCCCGTTGCTATAACATTACGAAGTCTCGTTTGAGTGAGAGATTGAAGCAACTCACGTTTCTAAATGAAGCTCACCTTGCCTAAGCCTTTCACATAGATGTAATACATCTTTAATTTGAATCTAGAGATGGTTTTAAGTCTTGTGGTGTGGGCTCCACCATTCAAGACTTGTGTCACATACCTTCTTTAAAATGTGACACCTTTCTATTTACTTCAAGAGTCACCATATGGCATAGTGGGATGCCATGTTGGGAACTTAATCAACTTATCCAAATAATTATTTACTTAATTCCTTAATTGATTTGTTAATCCCCCATTAATTCATAATTTCCCAATTATCCACATAATTAGGAATTATCTCAAATTACTTAAAATACTACTCACTTTTAACACAATTTTCACACCTTACTATTATGGTCATGTGGTACCTTGTATGTCACTAGTCCATAAACATCGGGTATTTTAGCTCGGGCCGTATTTTATCCCAAAATGTCGAACTTCGACGAAATTTATTTTCTTTGATTTGCTTACCCTCTCACCTTCACGAATTTACTCATTATTTTTTTGAAATAGCATAATTCTTATAATCTCATTCCCGAACTTACGTCGATTAACTTACGACTTAACTTTAATGTACAAAAAATTACGGGATGTAATATCTCATTTTCGAGCTTTCATCAATTTACTTATGGCATACTTTTATGTACGAAAATATGGGGTGTAACAGTAAGCTTTTGGAGAAGGATGCTAAATTCCATTTCAACGAGGATTGCATGAAGGCATTTGAATTTCTCAAGTTCAAATTGACAACTACTATTATTATCACCATATCGAATTAGAGCTTGCCTTTTGAGATCATGTGTGACGCAAGTGATGTGGCGATTAGAGTAATTTTGGGGCAACGTATCAACAAAATCTTCCATCCGGTCTACTATGCTAGTAAGAGCTCCTTGCTATTGTTTTTGCTATGGAGAAGTTTCGCCCTTACTTGATGGGTACAAAGGTGATTGTCCACACGAATCATGTGGCGCTTCGGTACCTAATGAGCAAGAAAGATTCAAAGGCCCGGTTAATGAGATGGGTGCTTTTATTGCAAGAGTTTTATCTAGAAATTCAAGACCGCAAAGTCAGTGAAAACCAAGTGGCGGAGCACTTATCTCACTTGGAGGAGGAAGGGAGGCCACATGACAGCCTTGAAATCAATGACTCCTTCCTTGACGAGCAACTTCTATCCATTTCAATGACCGAGATGCCATGGTTCGCCGACTTAGTAAATTATTTTGTGAGTTGTATTGTACTAAATGAGTTCTCTTCAAACCAAAGGAAGAAGCTCAAACGGGATTGCCTTGACTAGTATTGGGATGAACCGTACCTCTTCCGGATTTGTACGGATGGTGTGATTCGAAGGTGTTTGCCAGATGAGGAACAAGTTGAAATTCTGGGGGACTTGCCACTCTTCACCATATGGTGGTCACCATGGTAGGGCAAGAACGACGGTAAAAGTGTTGAGTTGTGGATTCTATTGGCCTACCCTCTACAAGGATGCAAGTGATCTATTCAAGCATCGTGATGAATGTCAAAGGGCCGGTGGGATTTCAAAGAATAATGAGATGCCCCTCACCACCATCTTAGAGATTGATATTTTCGATGTGTGAGGCATTGATTTCATGGGACTGTTCGTAAGCTCTTGTGGGAACACCTACATTTTGGTAGTTGTGTACTATGTGTTAAAGTGGGTTGAGGCCATTGCTCTACCCAACAACGAAGCTCGAAGTGTGGTGGCATTTTTGAAAAAGAACATCTTTACAAAATTTGGTACTCCAAGGGCCATTATAAGTGATGGAGGATCGCACTTTTGCAACAAATATTTTGACACCTTACTCACCAAGTATGGTGTCACTCACAAATTCACGACCCCTTATCACCCTTAAGCAAGCGGACAACTGGAGGTCTCCAACCGGGAGATCAAGAGTATTTTGTCAAAGACAGTGAATGCCAACCAGACGGATTGGTCGAAGAAACTTGATGATGCTCTATGGGCTTATAGGATGGCTTATAAAACATCGATTGGGATGTCTCCACACCGGTTAGTGTTCGGGAAAGGTTGTCACCTTCTGGTGGAACTTGAGCACAAGACCATGTGGGCATTGAAGAAGCTAAATCTTGATTGGGATGTCGCCGTCAACTTAAGGGTGGCCCAATTGAATGACCTAGATGAATTCCGGTACCATGCATATACAAGTTCTTCCTTATACAAGGAGAAGATGAAGTACCTCCATGACAAGTATATTCGGAACAAGGAGTTAAAAGAAGGTGATCTTGTGTTATTTTTCAATTCTCGGCTACGGATGTTTCCGAGAAAGTTGAATTCTAAATGAAGTGGCCCGTTTGTGAGTGTGACACCCTTTGGTGCATTAGACTTGAAGAATAAAAATAATAAAGTGTTTAGCGTCAATGGTCATCGGGTGAAGCATATCTTGGAAAAGTTGATGATGGCCACATCTTGGCGGTGATTTACTTTAAGTGATTGGTGGTAATATGCATCATGCCACAACATTAAATCAGGCGTTTCTTGGGAGGCAACCCATATTTCTTTTTATTTTTATTTTTCTTCTTTATTTTTAGATAGCTCTTGTTTTGTGCAAACTGGTTTTGAAGTATGTTGCAGGAATTGGTGTGCTTTGCAGGAACTGTGATCAGTAAAAAATGGCTCAGTTTGGAAAAAGTGCAAACCGCACAATTTTGAAGGCCATAGCAGAAAGGAACCTGAATTGTGCGGCTGCACAACTGGAAATCCAAAATTGCAAACTCTCTAAAGTTTGCATTGCAGATAAATGGCCGATCTGCGGCCGCACAAAAATCTGCGGCTGCACCGAGAATTGTGCGGATCGCAGATCGACAAGGAAAGAAAATGGTATCAGGTAAAGAGTGCGGACCGCACACAAGATATTGTGGCCGCACTCAGCTTCAACTCCTTACCCTAAATCGGCTAACCATAAATAGTGTCTTCCTTTCATTGTTCAAACTTTACAACTCTGAGTATTTGACACCAAAGCAAGCACAATGCACTAATTTGATTCAAGCATTACTCTCATTTCATCACCCCTAGATTCTTCCCTGCATCACTTCATTACTGGTAATCAAGTCTCTCTAGTTCCCCTAAGAAAAAAGAAGATGCCTCAAAAAGTCGGCAAAGCATGAGCCAAAAAGAGAAAATGAAGTGCTTAAGGAAAGATGAATCCGTTTTATTCTAACATTTCTTACCTTAGTCCAAAAATCTTCATTACATTCCGAAAAAGCTCTACGTGATTTCAAGCGGAGTGAGCTTACATTAGTGGTGATTTACATCCACTAATGTACTTAGAGACGTACTTATAGCCGTACTTGTGACATTCTTTTGAGAGAGATGAGCGAACTTTTCACAAATTCTTGAATGAGTGCTACATTCTTAAGTGAGATAAGCTAACGGAGAGTACCGGAGGAGGAGTTTGGGATCTACAGTGACCTACATGAAAGGGCGAACTTCCTTAATGAGTAAAGTCAACTCATGATGCTCAAGTGTCACATTAGAGCTATTTGTGCTTAAAATTTTAAAACATTGCCTTGTTAATAATTCATGATTGTGTGGGTAATTATTGGTCCCAATTGATGTGTGTTTGATTCCCCGTAGATTAACTGGAATAGCTCTTATCTTATGGAGGTGTGAATTACCTTATTTGCTTGAGGACAAACAAAAGCTTAATTTTAGGGGAGTTGATAAGTGGGAATTTTGACTACTTATTTGCGCATTTTGGATTTCGTTTTAATTCAAAATTATTTAAAGGTATTCCTGAAAACTTATGAAATATGCTTACTTTCAGGAGTATTGGAAAATGAGCCATTACAATGAATTCAACTCAAGAAGGAGCGCTTTTGAACAAGGACAAAAATTAAGCATAAAGGCTCAAGTGCGGACCGCAGAATTTTATCTGCGGCCGCAGAAGGTGAAGAAGAAATCAACAGAGCTGCAGTGTAAAGAGCGGACCGGCAGCAGAAGTTAAGGTTCAGTGAGTTCCAAATTCAAGCCCAACAAGAACTGCGGACCGCACTATAATTGTGCGGCAGCAGAAATTAAATGTGCGGCCGCACCCAGAATTGTGCGGTCCGCAAAAATTAAAGAGATGCGGTCGCAGTGCAAAATTGTGCGGCTGCAGAACTAACTTCTGTCAAGAGCTGAAGAAAAGTGCAGATCGTACACAGAATTGTGCGGCCGTAGAACCTCCGAAAGGGCAATTTTATCCGAAAATTGTAGCTGTGTATAAATAGATTTTTTTGACGAAATTAGGTTAAGTTATGAATACCAGAAGTTCTGTAGCCGTTTTCTTTACCCTTTTAGACAACTTTATATTATATTGTTGAGTTCACATTGGATTTTCATCTATTAATCTTTCAATATGAGTTTTATCATCTTTTTTTTTCTTCATTACCCACTATGAGTAGCTAAATTTCTAGCTAGGGTTGTGACCCAATCCTAGTGTGGGAACCTAATGGGTGTTTGATTTAGGGCTTGTTTATGGTTGAGTGTGTATTATTTAGCCTAGTTCTTGTTATAATGGTAGAATTAATGGTTGCAAATATTGGTTCAAGCCTATTTGACTTGGTCTCTACTTGAGAAAGAGAGACTTAGTATAGGAAAACTTGGCTAACAATAATTTGGGATGAAATCAAGAGATTGATAGTCTTACTTAAAGGGTTGAATCTAGAAATAGTAAAATCCGACTTGAGCATTTTATCAGCTGTTTTGTACAATATTCATATGGACTTGAGAAAGCCAAATTGAGAAAAATACTCTCTTACCGGGAGGTAATGAGTGGGTAATTGTGTGTTGATTGCTATAATACACCCCGACCAATGAAACTCGCTCTAAAGACCATAACCCGTTAGGCAAACACCTAGTTGGGAGTCACAGCCCTAGGCCTTTTAAATATCTGAAAACAACAACAAAAATATTATTCTCTAGTTTCATATTTTACAATTGCAATTCTTAGTTTAATTTTAGAAGTAAAATCAAAACAAAGTTTGTGGAAGAGCAGCTTAGATAATTCACGAGCTTAGTCCAAATATATACCACTAATCCCATCTATGCTCCCGGTGGATTCGATTCTGACTCCTAGTTGGGTATTATTATTGCAATCGGCCGTTTCACAACCCCAATTTGAGGTGTGACTTGGACGAGATCAATAAGCATTTCTTTTGATCTCAAGTATGTTAGTTTTCTTCTTTTAAAATCGAAAAGCTCGAGTCACGATGGGATTTGGATTGAGATCAAATTAAAAAAAAAAATAATTTTTGTTCTTTATTATATCATGAAATTTTGTGTTACTTTATGGTTCTTAAATTCAATTTACTATTATATTACGATGAAAATTTAGTAAGCATTGCTTAGAAAAATCATGTTTTATGATTTTGATTTTTAGGAACTCTTAGTTTATCTAATTCTACATTTATTTATGCGAAGCCAAGAGTTTTCCAATAGTATTCAAATTTAAAAAATAAAAAAAAGTCCCCGATAAAGAATGTTTAATATATATAATATACATTTAAAATCCAATATTTACATATATAAAGTGTAATTTTTGGCGAAGGATGATCAATACACACTTAGGTGAATATAGCTTCGCCCTTGGCGTGTAATTTACCTATTAAATTAATTAGAAAAGGCATGAGCTCGTGCTTATCTAATTGTTTAGAAAAAGCATGTGATAGTCTATGATCTTGATATTTGAGATATAAATTTCATATTTCAAATAAAAAACGGTTAGTAAAAAAAACGAACTGGATCTTATACATATTCCTAATAAATTCTATATTAGTTATTACAAAGTACATATTAAAGAATATTTCGGTACCCGTCACTTTTAAATCTTAAATACACCTCTGATTCTCTGTTCTCTCAAATTCAAAACTAATTCTTCCATCTCATTTTATGAGACATGGTTACTATTTACGAAATGAAAAGAATTTGTATTTGGTTGTAATTTACTCCTATATCTTGAACTATTAATTCGTATGACCTAATTATTTTTTATGTTTCTTTCTTAAAATATAAATTTTGTTTAAAAAACTTAAATATTTTACGTTTGAATTTATATTGAAAATTGTTGTACTTAACCTTATACTCCAAATCGTATTATATAAAGTGAAACGGAGGGGTTGCTAATTGCTCATCTCACTATAGATGTCCATGATAAAAGGTAACGATATAAGGGTGTGCTAATCACTACCTAATCACGGCAGGTCACATAATATAATAACACATTCTTTGTCTTCTAGAAACACGAATATGCTTCTGTGCACACGAATAAACAGTAGTATATTATTTTCCTTGATAATTGTGACCCATCTGTCGTACAAGTTTGAAATAGCACATGTGTTTTCATTCATATAAAAACGTCGAGAAAAAAGGGCATAAATCTGTAATAAAAAAATTTAAAAAACGTCGAAATGTCAAAAGTCAGCAGCCCCACTAGGCTCCTTCCCCACACCCCGTAACAAATAAAGACACATTTCCCCAGCCTTAACGCGCTAACGCCCTTACCTTTTTTCCAATTTGTCCTCATCATACACACTTTCCTTTCACTTTCTCCCTTTTATCCTCCAATTTATTTTCTAAATCCTCTTGTGATTTTTCTAAGCCCTCTTTTAAATTCCTCGGAACAAAAAAATTACTCCATCGGTTTATTTGCTGTGATATTACTTTATTTTAATTTATTTATATTTATATTTATATAACTTAACTTTTCATTTTACACGCTCTTCTATTAAAATATATACCAAAAACTTTGTAATTAGTGTGTGTCAACATTAATTTTTTTTTCTTAATTTTGAACTTAATCAAACACTATCATATTGTTTACCCTAAAATTTAGATAACAATTAAACTTATATTGTGATTTTAAGGATATGTGATTTCGCTCAATACTAATTGATAAATACGAAGGTAAATGACATAATTAAATTATAAATAAATCAAACCAGCGTTCAAATAGAGCTTCAGCCTCGAGTCGAGATACCCTCGAATTGATAAGTGCAAGAACAATAAGAAATTGAATAAACTGATGAAGAATAACGCAAGCGAGAAAGAAAGAGTTGTATTGCTTTAATCTCTTCGAATGATGATGCATACAAATGATTAGAACTCCTCTTTATATAGAAGAGGAATTCTACTTATGGTATAACTCTAATTACATAAGAAAATCATACAATTAGCTAATTAACTGCTTTTGATTTGATCCGTTCCGAGATTTGCGCCATGATCCTCAACCAATCACGGATATCTCGCTCTTCCGTTACTAAGCTATCTCCGACATTACTCGGAGTCTTTCTCCCTTGGTTTCGATTAATACCAACCTCGATCTCGAACTCAATGCCTGAGCTCCATGATTTGGTCGAAGCCGACCTTCGCAACATACCAGTCTCGATCAAATAGTAAAATCGGATAGTCCCGATTTCAACCGTATACATATAATCCCCTCATTTTTTTGAAGTGTAATGATAAGAAATGAATTGAGCCTTCAATTTTTTCTGACCTCGATAAACAATGATGTCATCCCCGTGACGTAAGCGATGGAAGTGACTGATACATCTCGTCTTTACAGTTCCCCAAACCATTAATGAGCATCATTTGGCGGTCGACCACTAGTGTTGTTGAACCGTCGCCATAAATCCATAAATATGCCTTCTTCTTGTTGAATCAAACTTTACTTTCACCTTCATCTAATCTTCTAAGCTTTTACCTCTCTCAAGTTCTTCTCTTCCATTAATCTTTAGGTTTTCACCGCTAGTATTCAAACAACAAATCTTACTATCTTCTTATTTCCTCAAATCATAAGATGGTGAAAACATCTAAAACAGTTCCACAAAAGGAGAAAGCTTATTCTTCTACTCCACGGACTGTCGGCCGGTAAAAAATGCCGGTGGATCCACTCCCTGAGGAGTGTGTTCCCGGACCGTGTGTCCTTCAATCCGATTTCAAGATCGAGAAATTGTCACGCCCCAAAACCGAGGGATGAGACCGGCGCCTAACCAGATGATCCCGGTCAAGCGGACCTGGATTATCTTTCCTGCCCAACGCGTTACCTGTCACACCTTCTTTTTCTCGAGGGGATAGGGAGTTTTTCCAATTAAAGTGACATTATCGAAATGAGATTATTTTATTTATTCAGATTCGCCACTTGGGATAATTTTATGGTGCCCCAAGTCACCGGTTTATTTTAAATCCCTAATCGAGGAAAATGACTCTTATTTATGGTATGCGAACACAAAAGACTGGGTAAGGAATCCTGTTAACCCGAGAAGGTGTTAGGCACTCCCGAGTTCCGTGATTTTAGCACGGTCGTTTTAATCATACCTGGCTTAATAAATTATTTAGTTACGTATTTTAGAACCTATGTGTGTGGTATCTTTTATCGCTTTTAATCACTTGATTATTTGTATTTAAAGAATTATCTTAATACGGTTTACGCATACGCATACTCGTTTAGTTTGGTGCGTCAAAAATTATGTCACGTGTACGTATAACAATGTACAACGCTTAGTTTATTTCAAAAAAAGTTTGGTCAAAGTTGCGCGAACGTGTACCTTGAATTTATTTTAAAAAAATAAAAAATAAAACTAAAAATCGTAATCACGTCACGCGAACATGTATGCAATCACGATAGTAGTTTAAGAAAAACCGCGCCTAAAAGCATTTCTACGCGTAATCAACTTTTGAAATCGTAATCATGTCACGCGAGCGTGTACACAATTAATAAAATTTATTATTACTAAAATTGTTTTGCTCAAAGTTGCGCGAACACATACTTTGGTCTTAATTTTTAAAAAAATCGTAATTATGTCATGCGAACGTCGAAAATCCTAAAGATTGCCTACCTGGGGTGAGATCGGCTTAAGCATGCTCTTAACGTTTAAGAAAACAATGAAAGAAAAATAATTAAATATTCACAGTCTGACTTTTCACATTCAACATCACCCACAACCCAATTCAAGCAATTTTCACCCTTTGTTCATAATTTTCTCTTGTTTGCAGTTTCTCAGAAATCATCAAGCACATAGAATCATTCTATCATATATGTGAACTAATTAACAAGTAGCAAAGGAAAAAAAGAAGTAAGATAAAGGTCTATATGTGACTATTAATTGTACTACTCTAACACTTAGAGAACTAATTGAACACAATGATGATTCAAAAACGTAACACCTAAAAGAGAACATTGACTTTTTAATACTCCAAAATCAGGGAAAAGAGAAAGAAACAATAAAAAACGAAAAAAAATAAAATAAAATAAAGAGTGATGGTGCAAAGACTAATGGAGTTTTCCAAACCATCTCAATAATTAACTAAAACATTCAAAGGAAACACTACTGCTAATATGAACCAAAAATACATCTACAAGATTAAATCCCCTTTCCAAAAAGTGACAACCAAAGAAAACCTCAAACCATGTTGAAAATAACTTACTGATATACTACTAAAAGGAAAAGTTCCAACAAAAGAAATTAAATTTTTTCAAAATATATACTACTACAAGGCAACAGAAGAACAGTAAAATAATATATGCATATAAAAATTCTAAAACTATTGGTTCAAGAGCTTTCAAGACTATCTTAATTTAACAACTAATCACATATGGACACTTATATTACTCTTAGATCATTCAACATATAAGCAAACACATAAGTAAGAACAGGGAAAAGAATAACCTTTAAGTAGCTTTCTCAATATATTTTCTGTTCGGAAGCAGCAATTACATGAAAGTCCAACGTCAAAGCTAGAACAACAATAGGAATAATCAGCAGTAATCCATGGGCCAAAGCTTGAATACGGAACTGTAAACATCGACTCTTCAAACAGGAACCAAATATCATGCGAAACCCATTTTTGTTTCACTTGCTTTTTCTCCAAATCCAACTTAAGATAAAAAGAAGCTAATATATTGTATGTGATTTTTCAGATTTGAGTAGTTAGAGATGAAATTAATTTTTGATGGGGTCCCTTAGAAAGTAGAACTAAGATGAAAATAAATAGCAAAATCTTTTTTGGGACATTTTCTGTGATCGAAATAAAAAGAAACTGAAAAGATGTAAAGAAAATCTTTTCTCAATTTGCTTCGGGTCAAGCCTTTGAAATTTTTGTGATGAAGCTCTCTCTTAGACCCTATGTACGTCTCCCCTATCTATCTGTTTTTTTTTTTTGATTTTTCTGTCCCCTCCCTTTCGTGCTCTGTTTGTGTGCGTGTATAATGAATGTCCTTAGTGAGAACGAGAGATGGTATTGATTCTCTCAACAACAAAAAAATGAGAGAGATGGCTATCGCTGCTGCTCTATCTTTTGAATTAGGTTCCCCCCTTCTGCCGTTTTTTTCTCTCTTCATTATATATAGAGATGTGTGTGTATAATGTTGTGTGGAAGTTATGATATGAGTGGAGTAAATGGGGAAATGGATAGTGGGGTGTGTGCCGTGAGTGGGGAAATGGGAAATTTGGGAGTTGGGATGCAGATTGTATTTTCTGTTTTTCTTTTTTTTTTTTAATTATTAAATAAAAAGAAGATAAAATACATAGCTATATATAATTCACTTACTCTTACACTTAAAGAAAACTATATATAAATAAGAAAATCCAATATTTACATTATAAGTTTAAATTATACAAAGAAGATATAATAGTTTACTTATTATATATAATTAAAATATCAAGATTAGATCAAAAAAAATATTTACAATAATATATAATTTTAGTGTGGTCAAAAATTAGATGTTCACAACATGCCCCTTTTTGCTTGGAAACATGGAGAGTTTTCACGCAAAGAAAATGAACAAGGTGACTGATTTTTGACCTCACTATTATTTAAGAAGGAAAAGAAGATAAAAGAAAAAGATGTGACTGATCCTTGATTTTAGGCCGCCTACATATCCCGGGTTATAAGGGAATCGGGTCACGTATAGTTCAAGTGAAAAAAGAGTGATGGAGTATTCTTAGAGGGAGTGTCGAGTGAAGTTCCGTTAAGGTTCCGATCCGGTTCCTACTATTACATCAAAATAAAAAGGAAATTACATATCTTGAAATCTAAGAGTTACAAAATTTCTATCTGAATGTCATCTGGAGCCTTATCTTGATTCTTGAGTTGCTTATCCTATTGACTTTAGACTGAAAATTGGTGCTCTCGATGTAGCAGACTATGAAATACTCTCACATGCTTGTTTCTTGATCAGATGATGAGAAGATAGATCTTGAGACCCTGTGTCTCCGCATATATTATGTCAAAGCTGGTTGAGGCTGGTATTGAGATCAAACATTCCATTTTCTCCGCCAAGAGCTGGAATCTTATTTTTGCCCATCCAATCCGTGCTTTGCAGAAAAACCTACAAGCCATCACAAACAAACAAAACAAAACAAAAATTTCTGCCCCAGTTTGCACTAGGAAATTTTTGTAAGTTATTAAAAGTACAATAAACTATCTCAGCTATTTCAAAATGAATAATTGAAAGAGAAATGGGCTCTTTTTTTTTTATAATAGGGGATGCCGTACCCTATGTTAACACGATGGAAGGCAACCAGGAAATGTAGTACCCTTTGTTGGCAATAAGATGAGCCTCGTGGCATCTTAAGATGCAACTAGGGAATGTCGTACCCTATGTTGGCAAAAAGTAATGTAGCCAGGGGATGTAGTGCCTTGTGTTGGCAATAAGATGAGGCTCGTGGTACTTTAAGATGCAGCTAGGGAATGTCGTACCCTATGTTGGCAAAAAGTAATGCAGCCAAGGGATGTAGTGCCCTGTGTTGGCAATAAGATGAGGCTCGTGACACTCTGGGATGCTACTAGAGAATGTCGTACCCTATGTTAGGAATGAGAAAAACAACCAAGGGATGTAGTACCCTGTGTTGGCAATAAAATAACGCTTGCAGCGTTCTGAGATGCTACTAGGGAATGTCGTACCCTATGTTGGCAATAAAATGAGGCTCGTTACGCTCTAAGATGCAGCCAGGGGATGTAGTACCCTGTGTTGGCAATAAGATGAGGCTTGTGGCACTGTGAGATGCTACTAGGGGATGTCGTACCCTATGTTGGAAAAACTTAATACAGCCAGGGCATGTAGTACCCTGTATTGGAAATAAGATGAGGCTCGTGGCATTGTGAGATGTTACTAGGGGATGTCGTACCCTATGTTGGAAAAAATTAATGCATCCAGGGCATGTAGTACCCTGTATTGGAAATAAGATGAGGCTCGTGGAACTGTGAGATGCTACTAGGTAATGTCGTACCCTATGTTGGCAATAAAATGCAACCAGGGGATGTAGTACCCTTTGTTTGGCAAAAAGTAATGCAGCCAGGGGATGTAGTACCCTGTGTTGGCGATAATATGAGGCTCTTGGCACTCTGAGATTCTACTAGGGAATGTCGTACCCTATGTTAGCAATGAGAAATACAACCAGGGGATGTAGTATCCTGTGTTGGCAATAAGATGAGGTTCGTGGCACTCTAAGATGCTACTAAGGAATGTCGTACCCTATGTTGGCACTAAAATGCAACCAGGGGATGTAGTACCCTGTGTTGAAGATAGGGTATTCCCTATAATGAAACTAAAAATAACATGATTACATGTATATTAGAAGGAAATCAAGGATTTGAGAACTTCACTTGGTGGTGTTCGTCTTTTCACGAACTGTTTCCTAAAATCTGTTCATGTTCTGAACAAAGAAAAATTGTTTAGTTTTAAAATGGTGGTCAGTTTGTGGCCTTGATTTCTTGAGCGACTTGACCTTGCGTCCCTTACACTTGTTAGAAACACTGACTCCATCGATGGTCGTACAAATTACCGGGAGATTCTGTCATTACTTCCTGTAGATCTTCTTTCTCAACATCAAAACCTAATTATTTTGTGCCTATCACCATTTGTGTTTATGATGCAAACAACCTTGCTCCTAGAACAACTTTTAACTGAATAACTTTTGTCGACCCTTGACACATTGTTCCGTCCTTCAAGCCTTTTGCTCCTCAGGGAAAATCAAAGGTGTCTTTATGCCTTTGCCTATGCTGTTCATGCCTAGAAAGTTTTGCTTCATATAACAGGGAAACTGTAACCAATTTTGCAGCCTTTTATTTGCGTTGTTTTGACAAAATTAGACTGAAAGGGACTCAAAAAGAATAGTACAAAAGAAAATAAGAAGGTGAACTAATAGGTACTACAACTTAATCAGGAAGTGTACCTTTTAGAGAAGAAAAATAAATAAAAATGACTTATCTGGAGGAATATGTTGACTTCAATGAACATGACATGCACTTTGGACTGTATGCCTGATCCGTCTAAACCGTCTAATTCTCAAAATATGTTGTAAACGTCACCTTGGAACCGAGTTCTTTGTCTTAACCATGCTTGGGCCATGATATATGAAGACCTTAATCAATCAACGATGCCCTTTGTGGGTTTTCACCAATTGACCTCTCTCATTTGCTTTTCTCTCAACTCACTATCGCCTTATAGTGCCCGTGAGGATTTTCACCAATAAGACTCTCTCATTTGTCTTTCTCTCAACTCAATATTGCCTTATGGTGCCCATGAGGGCTTTCACCAATAAGACTCTCTCATTTTATTTCTCTCTCTCTACAATGGCTGAGGCATCACCGTAATATACAAACTGAGCATTCTCGAAAATTGTTCAGAAGGTCTTAAAAGGGAAAGTTAGAAAGAACTATTGAACCGAATTACAACTTTTGGAACCATTTTGACGAAAAAAACCGTCGAAAATAAAATAAAATCATGCCCAGTTTCTTTGAATACTGGGAAATGTGTATTTTTATTTTAGTGTGACTGAACCCCAGAGTGAGGCTGCGTACGTATCCTTTCGGAATCAGGTCGGACGTAGTTCAATTAACATGAACTCGTTTTGATAGTTTTTTTTTTGTTTTTTTTCTTTTTTTTTTTGACTTTCTTTTTTGATTAAGTACAATGGTTCCAAAAGAGGGAAAAACAAAGAAATAATATAAACAAGGCTTCAAAGGGCAAACTAGGATTGACCAGTGTTTGGGTAGCGAGAATGATAGCCTTTCGTCATCCCAACCTGAGAATGCTAAGTATAAAATTTCCCTAACAGAATCATGTCAGACATAATATCTCTTGACCGCATCCGCGTTAATGGATATATCAGTCACCTGTCCTTCTACATCTGTCAAGTTTAGAGCTCCTTTTGACAATACTTTCTTGACGAGGTAAGGACCTTGCCAATTCGGGGCGAACTTTCCTTTTGCTTCTTCTTGGTGCAGAAAGATACATTTCAAAACAAGTTGTCCTACCTCAAACTGTCTTGGGCGCACTTTCTTATTGTAAGCGCGTACCATTATTTGTTGGTATAATTGACCAAAGCAAACTGCCATCAAACGCTTTTCATCAATTAAACTCAACTGTTCTAGTTAGGATTTGACCCGTTCGATATCCTCAATTACTACTTCAACAATGATTCGGAGAGACGGAATCTCAACTTCTTGATTCATTATTTCGAGATTAGACAGCTTTTTAAGATCTGGCATGAATTCCGCATGCATGTCATGTTTTTTACTAAGAAAATGGAACTTTGTTTCACTGAATTTGAAAGGGTAGAAGGGTTAACATCAAAGAAAAACAATTAAACTAAAATATCTGGATTACAACCCTTAACATAATCCAAATACAGAAAAAGCAACAAAACAGACTACCAAGGCTCATTCCTGATGGGAAGAGGAGTTGCTTCCCAGTTGTTGAGCGAGGTATCTAGACCAATGAGCTGAAAACTTGCACGGCTGGGACCTTCACCAACTTGAACTATATTGATCTCATAGAACATCTCCTTGAGACCCCGGCAAACTTCATCATTGACATCCTCTATGGATCCTTCCTCTTTCTTTTTTCGATTTCCGAAACTGCATGACCCGCTTTGAATTGTTTGCGTGGTCGCCTTAAGGGATGCCTGACTCATAATTTTTCCCGACTTCATTCCATGATCAACTATTTCACCAATCTTAATCGCCTCAGTAAATGGTTTACCAATGGCGGCACATGTAATGGAGGTAATCAGGATCCTGAGCTTGGAGAAAATAGTCAATCATTTTCGCCTCTTTCATTGGTGGTTTGACCCTAGCGGCCTGCTCCCTCCACTTGATTTCATATTATCTAAAGCTTTCTGTTGCTTTCTTCTTCATGTTGACAAGAGAGGATCAATCTGGAACTATATCAATATTGTACTGAAACTGTAGGACAAAATCTTGAGCCATGTCGTTCCAAACGTGCCTGTGAGAGATGCCTTGATCTATGAACCACTCTAATGAAATTCCTATCAAACTTTCCCCAAAATAAGCCATAAGTAATTCTACTTTGCCTCCTGCTCCCCTAAATTTGTTACAATACCTCTTCAAATGGGCAACGGGGTCACCATGCCCATCATACTTGTCAAACTTGGGGGGTCTTGAAACCGGGTAGCAAATGGACATGGGGGAACATGCATAGATCGTTAAATGACACCCTCTTGTGGCCTCCCAAACCTTGTATGTTTCTCATGGTTTGTTCCAAGCTCTTCATTTTTCTAGTCATTTCCTCTTGTTCCATATTCTTGTCAGGCTTTTCGATCTCAATTGGGAACATGTTCTGAGGAGTATGCTTGTATGAATCTGGAACCTTGAAAGTCAGTTCTGGAGAGTAATGTTGGTCATCATGAGCATTCAGTTGTGGATCATTGTCGTACTTTTGAGCAAGAGTTGGTTGAAGAACAGTGATGGTATGGACAATGGGTACATTAGGTGGATCATTTCTGAGGAGTGCAGTTGGAGGACGTGGAATGGAGGTACTGGGGATAGTGGGAAGGTTAATGCTCGACTGAATCCAGGTCCAGGTTGGTACAATGGATTACTTGTTACGGAGATGGGCACTAGACTTGCAACTGACACACTATGAAGATTGTCTGAAGGCCCTATGGGTAGTGGGGCCGGTGCTTGTCCATTCACCAAAGCTTGGTACATCTCTGCCAATTGTTGCTTCAACACTCTTACTTCTTCAACCAGTCCCATACCTTGTTCGACCAATTGTCCGTGGACATCATCATTATCTGACTCATTCTCACTGTTGTTTGCCATTTTACTTTATCCTTTTGATCTCGTGTTGTAAGGGTAAGTAGCCAGTTTAAACCACAAACCAACCACCTCTGTTTAACTTATCTTTAGATGACAAACAACAAACATGTTAGAGTTAGGCATTTTGCTGATATTAATCACACATTATATGTCATGCACCTAATGCCATTTTCATTTCTAGAATGAGTTTGACAGGCTTCATGCTTCATCCCGGCTTATTGGTTTATTGGTTTATTTTCATCTTGAATTTAGCGTTCTCTTTTCTTTCTCTCTCTCTTTTTTTTATTTTTTATTTATTCCTAAAATCCTTTTTTTCCAGATTAATTATGGTTATGATCGCATTCGATGGGGATTGCCTACGTATCATGACGGCGCATGAATCAGACCATTACGTAGTTCAGGAAAATTCGGAATAAAGTAAATAAACTAACTCTTACTCATATACAATTCAGATCATGAATGCTCCTAACAAAGAAAATATGTCTTTGAATTTCTAAGTTTTTTTTAGGAAGATTTCTAAAGAAGAAAGAAAATATTTTTTTGAATTTTGATTTTTTTTTTGGGAATTTTTGAAAGAAAGACTTCTAAATAAGTACGAAAATATTTTTGGATTTGAGAAGAAACTAAAAGAAAATATTTTTGAATTTATGAAAACTGGGGGCCGGACCTGATGAAGGTTGCCTACGTATCTCACATCCAGTGAGAATCAGACCCGCGTAGTTCGTAAATGTTTCAGGAATAGGATGTCACTTTTTTGAAAAATTCAGGCTTATTTTGTAATAATCTTTTGGGGTAAATACTAAGATTTTTCAAAAATCGGGTTAATTTTCTTTTTCTTGTTTTCTCCCTTCTAGTTTTCCTTCAACTTTTATATTTTTATTTTTATTTTTTGCATATATATATATATATATTTTAGAAACCGACCAACATGCACAAACCGAATCAAACATAATGCACAAGTAGCACATAAAATGCATCAGGATGATCTTGCAATTTTCGGATACACTTGTCCTAGACGGAACCAACTCCTGTGTTGAGTCCCCTAAATCAAAATGCACATGATGTATATAATCGTTCTTACTAAGGATCCGACATGATGTTTTGTCATTCTAGGGTTAAACATGAGGTTTTGTTCTAGACCTTGACTACCCGAGCGGACAACTCGAGTCGGGGTGGGAGCGACGTATCGGTAGCAAGAAAGGCTATCCGGCCTAGTGGCTAGTCCATCCCTGTATTTCTTACTTGGTATGACCTCTAACAGAAAGGCGGGCCACGCGAACGTGTGCACCAATTTTTAGAAGACTCAGAAAGGAGGCGTAAGAAGGCAGTTTAAATACAGTTCAAATAAATATCAAAGCGGTAAATAAATAACATTTAGCACATTGAGCGCACAAAATACAGTAATATCACAATTAATAAAGCCAAGTAAAATCACATTAACAAGCTCGAATTCTTAAATCCTGAACCAGAGATTCTGGGTTCTAATCTCCCCAGCAGAGTCGCCAGAGCTGTCACACCTCCTTTTTCCCGAGGGGATAGGGAGTTTTTCCAATTAAAGTGATATTATCGAAATGAGATTATTTTATTTATTCAGAGTCGCCACTTGGGATAATTTTATGGTGCCCCAAGTCACCGGTTTATTTTAAATCTCTAATCGAGGAAAATGACTCTTATTTATGGTATGCGAACACAAAAGACTGGGTAAGGAATCCTGTTAACCCGAGAGAAGGTGTTAGGCACTCCCGAGTTCCGTGGTTTTAGCACGGTCGCTTTAATCATACCTGGCTTAATTAAATTGTTTAGTTACGCATTTTAGAACCTATGTGTGTGGTATCTTTTACCGATTTTAATCACTTGATTATTTGTATTTAAAGAATTATCTTAATACGAGTTACGCGTACGCATACTCGTTTAGTTTGGTGCGTCAAAAATCATGTCACGCGTACGTATACATAATTCACAACGCTTAGTTTATTTCAGAAAAAGATTGGTCAAAGTTGCGCGAACGTGTACCTTGAATTTATCTTAAAAAATAAAAAAATAAAATAAAAATCATAATCACGTCACGCGAACATATACGCAATCACGATAGTAGTTTAAGAAAAACCGCGCCTAAAAGCATTTCTACGCGTATTCAACTTTTGAAATCGTAATCGTGTCACGCGAACGTGTACACAATTAATAACAATTTATTATTACTAAAATTGTTTTGCTCAAAGTTGCGCGAATGCATACTTTGGTCATAATTTGAAAAAATCGTAATTATGTCATGCGAACGTCGAAAATCCTAAAGATCGCCTACCCGGGGTGAGATCGGCTTAAGCATGCTCCTAACGTTTAAGAAAACAATGAAAGAAAAACAATTAAATATTCACGGTCTGACTTTTCACATTCAACATCTCCCACAACCCAATTCAAGCAATTTTCACTCTTTGTTCATAATTTTCTCTTGTTTGCAATTTCTCAGAAATCATCAAGCACATAGAATCATTCTATCTTATAAGTGAATTAATTAACAAGTAGCAAAGGAAAAAAAAAGCAAGACAGAGGTCTATATGTGACTATTAATTGTACTACTGTAATACTTAGAGAACTAATTGAACACATTGATGATTCAAAAATGTAACACCTAAAAGAAAAACATTGACTTTTTAATACTCCAAAATCAGGGAAAAGAGAAAGAAACAATAAAAAATGAATAAACCAAAATTACATCTACAAGATTACATCCCCTTTCCAAAAAGTGATGACCAAAGAAAACCTCAAACCATGTTGAAAATAACTTACTGATATACTACTAAAAGGAAAAATTCCAACAAAAGAAATTAATTTTTTTCAAAATATATACTACTACAAGGCAACAGAAGAACAGTAAAATAATATATGCATAAAAAAATTCTAAAACTATTGGTTCAAGAGCTTCCAAGACTACCTTAATTTAACAACTAATCACATATGGACACTTATATTACTCTTAGATCATTCAACATATAAGCAAACACATAAGTAAGAACAGGGAAGAGAGTGACCTTTAAGTAGCTTTCTCAATATATTTTCTGTTCGGAAGCAGCAATTACATGAAAGTCCAACGTCAAAGCTAGAA
The DNA here is from genome assembly GCA_005239505.1 of Nicotiana paniculata. Lineage (NCBI taxonomy): Eukaryota > Viridiplantae > Streptophyta > Magnoliopsida > Solanales > Solanaceae > Nicotiana > Nicotiana paniculata. Next base: position 19,752 of record ML301171.1, read on the forward strand.
CAACAATCGGAGTAATCAGCAGGAATCCATGGGCCAAAGCTCGAATACGGAACTGTAAACCTCGACTCTTCAAACAGGAACCAAATCTCATGCGAAATCGATTATTGTTTCACTTGCTTTTTCTCCATATCCAACTTAAGATAAAAAGAAGTTAATATATTGTATGTGATTTTTCAGATTTGAGTAGCTAGAGATGAAACTAATTTTTGATGAGATCCCTTAGAAAGTAGAACTAACATGAAAATAAATAGCAAAATATTTTTTGGGACATTTTATTTGATCGAAATAGAAAGAAACTGAAAAGATGTAAAGAAAATCCTTTCTAAAATTTTGCTTCAGGCCAAGCCTTTGAAATTTTTGTGATGAAGCTCTCTCTTAGATCTTATGACTCTCTATCTTTTTATTTATTTATTTTTTGATTTTTCTGTCCCCTTCCTTTCGTGCTCTGTTTGTGTGCGTGTATAATGAATGTCCTTAGTGAGAATGAGATAATATTGATTCTCTCTAAAAAAAAAATGAGAGAGATGGTTGTCGCTGCTGCTCTATCTTTTGAATTAGGTTCCCCCCTTCTGCCGTTTTTTTCTCTCTTCACTATATATAGAGATGTGTGTGTGTAATGTTATGAGGAAGTTATGATATGAGTGGAGTAAATGGGGAAATGGATTGTGGGGTGTGTGCCGTGAGTGGGGAGATAGGAACGTGAGGGGTGAGTGAAGTGGGGAAATGGGGAATTTGGGAGTTGGGATACAAATTGTATTTTCTGTTTTTTTTTTTCAATTATTAAATAAAAAGAAGATAAAATACATTGCTATATATAATCCACTTACTCTTACACTTAAAGGGAACTATATATAAATAAGAAAATCCAATATTTACACTATAAGTTTAAATTATACAAAGAAGACATAATAGTTTACTTATTATATATAATTAAAATATCAAGATTAGCTCAAAAAAAAATATTTACAATAATATATAATTTTAGTGTGGTCAAAATTAGTTGTTCACATTACCCCGCGTTTATTATATACAATATTCCATATGAAATAGCAAATCAAATCAAAGCATGGACTTACAACTTAAGTTCATTTCTCCTTTTAACATTTTAACATTTGATAATCCCAAAGGATACAAGCTACATGCAACATTTCCGATTCAGTCCACGATTATGAGTAAATACAACTACTGCCCTATATATATATATATATATATATATATATATACAACCCACATAGTGTCTACGGAGCCTCTAAGAATACTAGGTGTTTACATAGATTTGCCGGCGACAAGGCCCCGACTATACCTTTAAAGACACAACATATACAAAAGAAGATGATATAGACTACACGCGACCCCGAAAGGAAATGAGGTCACCGGAACTGCTGAAAGGATGAAGAGGAGGCATCCCTATCGGCGGTCGGAACTACGTGCTATAGAACCACATAAATCCATATAAAAGATGTAGCGCCCCCAGCAAAAGGGACGTTAGTACCATTGAATAGTACTAGTATGTATGAATACGCTTCATTTTAAGCAGAATCAAACAGTACACAAATAGAGGAAAGTCAAGGAAACCAAACAAATACCACACAGAAATACAGAAAATCACAAATGAAGGTTTCACAGTTACTCATTTTAATTTTTCATCTATTGCGGCGCGTAATCCAATCCCATCGTACAGTCACATCTCACCCTTATTGCACCTCCACCCTTATTACTTTGTGTTGCGGCGCGCTGCCCGATCCCACCGTACAATCACATTTAACCCTTATTACGTCTCCACCCTTATTACTTCGTGTTGCGGCGCGCAACCCGATCCCACCGTACAATCACATTTCACAGCAACAACCACCAACAATTAAACCACAAGGATCTTCATCATGAAGAACATAAGTTCATATCAACCAATAACTATGTGAAATCAAGGTACAATGATCCTTACTAATCATTAATTCATATATAGTGTTGCCACAATCATTTAACTCAATAAAATCAGTCCATATTTACTTTCATCATTTGCTACAGAGCCTTTAGCACTTTGATACGTTCAACAATGTAATTAATAGCAACATCAACCAACAATTCAATCACAAAGATTCTCATCATCTAGGATATTCATTCGTAACAATCAAGTAACCATATGAAATCAAGGCCACAGAAATCGTTATCAAATTGTGAGTCATATACGGTATGCCATCAACATATAGCTCAATTAGTTTATCCACATTTCCTTTTCATTATTTACTACACACCATTTAGCACTTAGATACATTTAACAATTGGATTCATTATCATTTCTTTCATTTGGTAGTACATCCTTGCATACCAATGTATTCAACAGTTAACGAGCTTTGCACATGATAGAGTAAGCACAAGTAATCACCCTTTTCACAATCTCATATAACATGGTGGAATGACACTCAACTAGGACAATCAGAGAATAGAATATTACGTCTCAACATATTAGAACAATCAATTCACATATGCTCAAGCAAGAAACTCATACCAAATGCTCGGACACCAACAAGGTGACTTTACAAAGATTAAAGTTAGTCATACATATCTCGAGTCAGAATTTCCCTTTAATATCTATTCTCAAACCACCAGACCTTCTATCGCCTTCCATCTAATTTACAAGATGACATGTTTAAACTTAGAATTAGGAAACATGAACTCATTTGGGCATTTTATCAAGCAATATGTGATCCCTTAGATTAATAAACCCTTTTTAGTGAAAGATTACTCTAACTTACTTCCCTTTACTAGGTTATGGGAATTTAATCATATGCATGGCCTATTTCTAACCCCACATTACATTTTTGATCTCATAATCTCACATAGGACTTACCCGAAAGATAGTGAGCTATTAGCAAGCTTGATTCTTGAGGATTTGTGCAAGATTGATGATTAGGAGGCTAGGTTCCTTCTTTCTCTCTCTGAAATGCTCTCACCTCTTTCTAGATTTAGTGTAAAAATAGTCCCAAATGAACCCCCAAAGCTTATTTATCAAAGTGGATTCGGATATGAAAAGTTCCAAAAATGACCCCCGAAGTCAATTATGCTATAGCATAATCGACAACATAATCAACTATGCTATAGCATAATCAACGTGTGGAAAGCATTCTTGCAGCATAATCATTATGTTGTAGCATAATCGACAGCATAATCAACATGCAACAGCATAATGGTTTTTCCCGATCCTGCCCCATTAAGCGACACAAATGCGGTCCGCATAGTCGTTTCGCGATTGCAAAAATGGTCGCAAATCCAGCCTTTGGTAATTTGATCATAACTTTGTGTAGGAATGTGCAAATGACAAACGGTTTGAATAATTGGAAACTAGACTCGAATAACTTTCATTTGATAGGTTATTGATCACATAATTCGTTATATAACATCATATATGATCGTCCAAAGTGTGGACTAGTGCAAATACCTTTGGAATTTTAGCATGTTATGAAATTTTTCCATTTGGCTTAGACTTAGACTTCCCCTTGGATCTCAAATCAATTATTATATGACTCATACACTTATTCACCATATCTAATTCATTTACATCATATTTAAATCACATATAACATTGATTAGTCTACCTGGCACCCTGAAATCCTATATTGCTTAGCAAAATTTTTCGGGGCCTTACAGAAACCTCTATTGGTCCCTGGTCGATTTAAGCACGTGTCGAGATACATCTGCTCGATAACCGTGGGGTATCTCGAGCAGATCAAGAGAGATTGCAACTGGGGGACAAAGTGGTAGAGTTCCCATCCCCTGAAGAGAGCATCACTACCCACGTGGAATGGTATCTAAGTGTTTACACTTACCCTTTCTCGTTGGGTCCTCTCGCCCATCATCATTGACTTTTGCCGTCAATACCAGGTGAACATAGGCCAAATACACCCTTCCTTTTTGCGCATTGTCATCATGATCCGATTCTTCACGAGCAAAGACGAAGGGATCCCATTCACCCTAGATCACCTCATCAGGTTATACAACCCTCGTGTCTTTCGAGGGTTGATCAAACTGCAATGTCGGGCAACCAAGTTATTGTTCTCGAGTATCGATGAGGACAAAGATCGAGGATAGATGGGTAGATTTGTGCGACTGAGGACCTCCGATCTCATCCTGGCGGAAAAGATGCCTTTTCCTGAGAAATGGAACCCGAAGCGTAAATATTACTTAACTTGTTAATTTCTACGCTTTATTTTGTTACTCGGCTCTATTAATGTCTTCTTTCGTCATGCAGTGGTTTTTTGGATGCCTCGAGCGACCCCGACCTCGAGAGCTGGGTCTGAAAATTAGCCTAGAGTTCTACTTATGCTAAGCGTTGTTGGTGCGATTTTGCAAAAAGCTGATGGGAGACAAAGAACCATGGTAAGATTCCTCTTTTACATATCCGATGAATTGGTAATATCCCTTTATACTTACTTAATTTCCTTGTGTGCAGGACTGAGCAAGGATGCGACATTAAGGCCTGCGTCTAGTGAGGAGTAGGTTTTGGCTCTAGCTCCAGCTCCAAAACCGGCGAAGGACAATAAGAGAAAAAGGGCCTCGACCTCCGAGGACCCTAAGCCCAAGAAGAAGAAGATCTCGATTAGAAAATTGAGGATAGATGATGTTGCTCTACCTGCCCATGTAGTTCGGAAATTAAGGGATGAAGAACAAGAAAATGAAGATGGTGACTCGATGCTTGTGACTCGAGTGAGAAAAACCATCGAGACCCCCAAGGCCACTGAATCAGTGGCAGCTGGTGAGGCCCTGCCTTATGCTGAGGAGGCCTTGGAGAAGGATTCGGGCAAAGTCCCTGAATCGTCCGAGATCGCAGCTACTTCTCGTCAAACAGCAAGTATGTCTGAGGGGGCTAGTTATAAGACCCCTCGAGTTGAACGGAGCGCCCCGAGTGACTCACTTGGGACAATGACAATAGGTCACTCGCTATCCCTTCCTGCCTATTTCGAAAAGGCTATACGGGATGCTCAAGCCTTGGAGACTCCCGAAGTAGGCGGAGTCCCCAGTGAGGAGGATCCTTTTCAGGATTACTTTACCGGGGTCGAGGATGTCTTCGGTCTCAATGACGCATCCATCCTCTTTGAAGAGGCCCAATGTTTCCTGAACCGAGTAAGTTTAGGTTCTTTTGTTGATGTAGCATTCCTTTGTTTTTACTCTAACTCCTTTCCCTTTCTATGCAGACTTTCTCTAAGTTTCGGGCTGAGTTGAGCCAGTGTGAGGCCGATCTCCAAAGGCTTTCTGAAGAGAGGAATGCCCTCAAGCTTCACTGCGGGCAGAAAGATGAGGAGATTAAGGACCTTCGAGTCGAATTGGCTAAAGCTCATAAGGAGCAGACCGAGCTGACTGAGCAAGTAATGATACTCTTAAAAAATCATGGACTTGATTCGGGAACGGAGGTTAACATTTCAATATCACAGCTGCAGCAAAAGATCGAGAGGTTTGAGTTGTTCCGAGAGGAGGTCGACCAACTGAAGGCAGAGTCATACGGGTGGAAGGAAAGCATGGACTGCCTTGTTGCTGAGAAAGAGACTGCCATGGCCCAGTTAGTTGTCTTCAGTTGAAGCCCAACTTCAAAATATGAAGGAAAAGTGCTTGGATCAGGCTAAGAAGATTGAAGAGCTCGAGCCTCAGTTGGCTTCTGAACTTGCAAAGGCTAGACTGAGGTCGAAAAAGCAAAGGCCGAGGCTGATAAGACGGTGGCCATTTATTGGGCTGTTGCCGAAGCTGCTCAAGCTCAAGTGAGGGAGGCTGTCGATACTGCTCAAACAGGAGCACATTGGATTGCCGAGCTTTTGAAATGCCAATCCAGGAGGGAGACCCTCGAGGAGATCCACACCCGAGGTTTCGACCTTTCCGAAGAGATAGCAAAGGCAAAGGAGCATGAAACCGATGCTAGGCTACTGGCCTCTTCTGACGACAATGATGATGATGATGATGGCAACAAGAGTGGGTCCGAGAATGATGAGGGGCCCGAGGAAGAAGTTGCCCTCAAGGAAGGAGTCACCCCCGAGAATAACTAGGATCTTTGTATTTTTCTTTCTTTTTGAGTAGGACCCTGGTTGCCTTTTGTAAATTCCTTCGTTCACATATATAAAAGAAATTCTTTTTGAATTTCGTCTCAATTTTTTGACATGTGAAAAATTCGATTCGTTTCATGCCTTGTGAAAATTTGTTTGTGAAACTTAAGCATCTTGTCCAAAGTCATGCTAATATATTCTTTGTAGTCGAGTGAGTACTTGCTCGAACTAGAAGTAATAAAACCCTTAGGTTTTAGTTGAGCGAGGATGAACTCTCGAACTCAAAAAATATAATGGCCCTTAGGCTCTTGAATCGGGCCGATATGGCCTCAGAAGAATGGCTTTTTCTCTTTTCTTCTTAAAAAATTTAAACATATAGGAATTTGTCAAGCCTTAGTACAAAGTAAGTGGGATCTAATGTTATTGAAACTCTTTGCTTTTTTGTGCCTTAACACGAGTTTGTACTAAATTGTTCAATACCTTTTAAGTTTTTTCGAGGGTTGATGTTATCAAAGCCCTTTGGTTATTTCGCCAGCGGTAGACTTTTTAACCTGTTTATAAAAGAACTCGAAGGCATGTTCTTATTGCCGAATTTGGACGTCTCCGAGCAGCGTTAGTCTGGTCGTAGCCTTGGGATCTTCCTCTTGGGCTTATTTTCCCGATAACACACAGTGTTAGTCCCCGAGTAGGGTGGACTTGGCCTATAAAATCGAGGGTTTCCTTTTTAAGGTCGTATGGTCTCGAATTTTAATAATTCAAACATATCAATTTTTTGACGGCAGTCCCCGAGTGAGAGATTGATCATTCGAAGTTTAGTTTCAATCGACCCTTGAGCCAGTTTCCACAATAAATCATATGTATGGAATTTGTAAAGCAGAAATTTCATTAAGGCACGGGAGATCTGGTAAGGAAAAATACTTCTTTCAATAGTTCATACATGCGTACATGTTTTGCCACTAGGGCTCGAGTAATCTACATGGACACGGTTCATTCGACCGTTTGGTCCTGTACCAAATTTTCCTATCGAGACCCTGTTGACATGAAGTATTTTTCTTGAAAACATAACATTCGAGAGTGATGCCTCCCAGTATTCGAGGTTGATTGTAAAGAAGCCTCGGATACTCTAAGTTAGCACGAACAAATTATTGCCTCGTTAAAAACCTTGCCAGAAAAACTCATTGGGGATAAAAATCGGTCGAAGGGAAAAAAGAGTGCAACGCGTGCTTTCAGACCTACGGACTTCATGTTTGGAGAGAACGTCGATGCCTTCAATCGAACACCTGCAATAGGTTAGTATAAAACGTAAATGAAAAGGGGAGAAGTTCATACCTCAACAATAATATCGTTTGAGGAGTGATATGTTCCAATTATTTGGAAGTTGTTCGTTGTTCATCGTGCCAAGCTTGTAGGATCCCTTCTCGATGATGTCGAGGACCTAGTGCGGTCCTTCCCAATTTGGTCCGAGTTTTTCTTCTTTTGGATTCGAGTATTGATGGTGATTTTTCTTAGAACTAAGTCCCCGATTCTAAGTGGCGAAGGTTGGCCCTTCGATTATAGTATCTTTCGATGCGTTGCTTTTATGCGGCTATTCGGACAAGGGCGGCTTCTCGTTTTTCATCTAGTAGCTCGAGGCTTGTATAAAGCTTCATGATTTGATTCCTTCGTTGTGTATCGCAACCTGACACTAGGTTCCCCGACTTCAACCGGGATCAGAGCTTCGGCTCCATATACTAAGGAGAACGGTGTTTCCCCCGTACTGGAATTTGACGTGGTTCGATATGCCCAAAGAACTTCGGGTAAAATTTCGCTCCATTTTCCCTTGGCGTCGTTCAATATTTTCTTCAGATAGATGGTCTTGTTTGTTGATTCGGCATGTTCCCACTAGGATGATACTGTGTCGATAAGATCCTTTTTATTTTGTGATCTTCAAGAAACTTTGTTATTTTACTGCTGATGAATTGTTTTCCATTGTCACATACGATTTCGGCAGATATCCCGAATTGGCATATGATGTGATCCCAGATGAACTCTATAACTTCTTTTTCTCTGACTTTCTTGAAGGCCTGTGCTTCAACCCACTTAGAGAAATAGTCAGTCATAAATAAAATGAATTTAGATTTACTTAGGGCCGATGGCAGAGGGCCGACGATGTCCATTCCCCATTCCATGAACGGCCATGTGGATAGGATTGAATGAAGTTGCTCTCAGGGTTGGTGGATCATCAGTGCATACCTTTGTCACTTATAGCATTTGCGAACGAATTCTTTAGTATCTTTCTCCATATTGGCCCAATAGTTTCCCGCTCTGATGACTTTGTGAACTAGTGATTCGGCACTGGAATGGTTCCGACAACTACCCTCGTGAACTTCTCGTAGGATGATAATAGGCTGAATTCACATAGTTTAGCATATATTTATACTCTAACTTAATGAGGTTTCACGGTCTTAGGTGAGATAAATGATGATAAATTGGCTCTAATGGTCATTTTTGTGTTTCACAGTATTACAATAAGCTATTGAGGACTTATGACGGTGATTCAGGCGAATTTGAGGAATAACAGACCATTGGGTAACTCCGAAGTGATTTGAAGGCTGGAAATTTTTCAAGACAGTAGGAAACCCCATTAGCGCGGGCATTAGCGCGAGACTAGCGCGCCCACACTAGTCCAGTGATCTGCCGAGCAGTGCTAAACCCCATTAGCGCGGGTTGTAGCGCGAGACTAGCGCGCCCATGCTAGTCCTGACGGAAAAAATACATTGAGAAGGGTAATTTTGGGAGTTTGGGGCCAATCCACATAACCTATAAAAGGTTCAATTCACCTCAAAGGAGCAGATTATCCAGATTTAGAATTTAGAATAAGAAAAAGCTAGGGCAAGAGGCAAGGAGGGCAATTTGGCATCAATCCATATCTCCTTCTCTTACAACTTTTATTATTGTCATGAATTCTTTTGTAGTTTTCATTATTGTTATGAGTAGCTAAAGTTTTGGTGGAACCCGTTGGGGAATGACGTTATTGTGATATTAATATAGTTTTGATTGGTTTTTAATCTCTATTTGTTCAACTACGTTCTTGTTGTAGTTAATTGAGTGGCCATCAATTAGTTGTGCCAATTTATTATGTATCTACTTGAGATAGAGTGCATATTTAGGTAGTTGTTTGAATAACATCACTCCCGGAGTATAGACGAGAGTCATAACCAAGGGTTTAGAGGTTGGATTAGAGATAACGATACCTCGGGTGCAATCTAAAGTGAGCTGTAATGCAATCTAGCTAGCGTAACTTGAGAGAGTGCGTCTAGTAAATTAGCATAATTACTTGAGAGAGATTTATAGTAGCTGGAGTGTTCATGATTGATAGAGACAACTAAATCAAACTATATGAAGTATCCAAGAAAGAGTTCACCAACGGGGAAAACCATAACCTTAGACCTTTATCGCATCTGTTTACATCTCAATATTAGTTAGCTTTTAGTTTATTTAATTTCATCCAGTTGTAGTAGTAAAAATACTGAAAAGTGATATTCATAATCTTTGGGAACTTGATTATTGAGAATCGAGTAGTCTAACAACAATAATTGATAGGTTAATTCCCTGTGGCATTCGACTCTAGGCTAAATACTCAGATCATATTTGCAATGCCCGTTTAGTCTTTTTATAAGACATAGTTGAGCGTGATCATAGGACGTAATCGGTCTCTCCTGGTCCGAAGCATACTGGCAACGGTCCATCGAACATCCTCCTATACAATGTTCCATCTTCGGCCAATGTGAATCGAGCAGTTTTTGTTCGTAGAGTCCCTAATTCCTTAGGGCCCGATGGAAGCTTCCTATTTTTTAGATACTCGATATATTTATTCCTCCAATCCCAAGTTAGCTTGTGGAGTTTATTTCGACATGTACTTACTCGATTACTGACTTCGAAAGCTGTACGACGGTCCCCGAGCTAATTTCATCGTCTTCGACTGATGACCCCAAATTTTCAAGGGCATCAACCTCACTGTTTTGTTCTCGAGGTACATGTTGTAAGGTACATTCTTTAAACCGATGTAATGTTGCCTGCAATTTATCCAAGTACCTCTGCATTCGAACCTCGAAGGTTCTGTTGACCTTGTTTCTCACCAGTAGGGAGTCACATTTGGCCTCGATGACCTCCACTCCCAAGGTTTTAGCCAGTTCGAGACCTGAAATCATGGGCTCGTACTCGGCCTCATTGTTAGTTAACTTAGAGTTTTGATAGATTGCCTAATTGTATTGCATGTGGGCAGCTTCAAAACGATGCCTAGCCCGAACCCCTTCACATTCGAAGCGCCATCCATGAAAAAGGTCCATACCTCCGATGATGTACCCGATCTTACCAAAAGTTCCTCTTCCACTTCGGGTACGAGGGCTGGCATGATGTCGGCCACGAATTTTTCTAATATTTGAGACTTGATGGTCGTTCCAGGTTGATACTCGATATCATACCCACTGAGTTCGATGACCCATTTGACCAGTCGACCCGAGAGTTCGGGCTTATGCAAAACATTACGAAGGAGATAAGTGGTCACCACACAAATTGGGTGACACTGAAAATATGGCTTTAGTTTCCTAGAGGCGCTTATTAAAAGCAAGCGCTAATTTCTTAAAGTGCGGGTACCAAGGTTTCAGCTTCACCTAAGGTTCCACTAACATAGTAAACTGAAAATTGCGTACCTTGCTCTTCTCAAACCAAAACCCCACTTACCACGACTTCCGAGACTGCCACATATAAATAGATTTGCTCATCCGTTTTCGGGGTATGAAGCAATGGTGGGTTCGAGAGATACCGTTTTAATCCTTCTAACGCCTGTTGTCATTACGGGATCCAGACAAAATTCTTCTTCTTTTTGAGCAGTGAGAAGAACCTATGACTTCGATCTGATGACCTCGAGATAAACCGGCCCAAGGCGTCTATCCGCTCTGTCAATCTTTGCATGGCCTTAACACTGTCCACGATTGTGATGTCTTCAATTGCCTTTATTTTATCGGGGATGATCTCGATTCCCCGATTCCACACCATAAAGCCGAGGAACTTGCTTGAACCGACCCCGAAAGCACATTTCTCGGGGTTGAGCTTCATGTTATATTTTCTTAATATGTTGAAGGTTTCCTGCAAATGTGTTAAATGGTCATCTGTGCGCAGGGACTTAACTAGCATATCGTCAATATATACCTCTATTGATTTACCTATTTGTTCTTCGGACATTTTGTTCATTAGACGTTAGTAGGTAGCACCAGCATTTTTTAATCCAAATGGCAGTACGTTATAATAATGTGTGCCATATTTAGTGATGAACGAATTCTTTTCCTGATCCTCCGGGTTCATTTGAATTTTATTGTACCCGGAGTAGGCGTCGAGAAAACTAAGGATCTCGTGGCCGGCCGTGGAATCGATCATGCGATCGATATCGGCAGAGGAAAAGAGTCTTTGGGACATGCTTTGTTTAAATCTTTATAATCTATGCACATCCTAAGTTTGTTCCCCTTCTTAGGGCCTACCACTACATTACCTAACCATTCGGGATATTTTACTTCCCGAATGGATCCTTTTTTGAGAAGCTTAGTTACCTCGTCCTTGATGAATGCATGTTTTACCTCGGACTGGGGCCTTCTCTTTTATTTCACCGGTCTGAACTTCGGGTCTAGGCTCAATCGATGTGTTGTGATCTCTGGTGGGATCCCTTTCATATCTAAGTGGGACCAACCAAACATTCCATATTAGAAATAAGAAATTTAATGAGTTCTTTCCTGAGTTCGAGGGTTAACCCCGTACCTAGGTATACCTTTCGATTGGATAGGTATTCAATCAGTATAACATATTACAGATCTTCGACTGTTGATTTGGTGGCATCTGAATCTTCGGGGATAATGAAGAATCGAGGGATCCAGTAGTCGTCGTCCTCTTCCGCTCCCTGCTTTTCCGACTGAGTCGAGGCTAGTGGTTGTGGTTGCTATTTGGCCTCCTGTTTTCCTTTGACCTCCGATCCGTTTGGTGAAAGCGCTGATATCGGTATTACCTCATCAATCGCGAACATTTCATTTGCCGTGTGTTGCTCTCCAAATGTCATTTTCACCTCGTCCGGTGTTGGTAATTTCATCATTTGGTGGAGAGTTGAAAGGACTGCCCTCATATTGTGAATCCAGGGCCTTCTGAGCAGGGCCTTGTACCTCATGCCGCCCTCAATTACATGGAACTTGATTTTTTGAACAGTTCCAGCTACATTCACCAGTAAAAAGATTTCTCCTTTAGTTGTTTCACTGGCCATGTTGAGATCATTCAGGACCCGAGCTACGAGTACGATTTGATCTTGCAGGCCGAGCTGCTCCACGACCCTCGATCGGATGATATTTCCCGAGCTGCCTGAATCGATTAAAACACGCTTAACTTGAATTCTATTCATAAAGATAGAAATTACCAAAGTGTCATTGTGGGGTTGAGAGATTCCTTCTCCTTCCTCATCATTGAATGATATGGTGCCTTCTGGCACATAATCTCGGGTCCATTTTTCCCTAGTAAATGATACTTTAGTGCGTTTGAGCACGGGCCCTTGTGGAATAGCGACCCCACCGACGATCATATGGATCACATGATGTGGCTCTTCCTATTTGTTTTTCCTGTTGGCCTCCCTTTCTCTGAAATGATCTTTGACTCGCTCACTTAAGAACTCTCGAAGGTGGCCCTCGTTGAATAGATGGGCTACCTCCTTCCTCAGTTGTCTAAAATTTTCGGTTGTGGCCATGCTTGCTGTGATACTTGCATATTAGATTAGGGTTTCTCTGGAAAGGATCAGTTTGTATGGGTCTGGGCCACCTAGTATCTCTGATTCTCCCAATTGCCGACACAATACCTGATGCGCCGATATTGAAGTTATACTCCGATAATCGTGGTGCCTCTGTGGGATCGGCGTGCTTATCAAAACCACTTTTTCTCATGAGTCCCCGAAAACTCTGTCATTGATCGCCCCTTCGATCATTTCAGATGGAATTGCGTCCGAGGCTGCCGTTTATGCGATTTGTGTTTTACAACTAATATATGTCTCTGTTCGACCGAGGTTCCTTATCGATGTCTCTCTGGTTTCTGCCTACGGGCCTGTTCAGATCTACGGAACCTGAAGGAGTTCCCAATTGGTCATCCTAGAATCTGATATTTGACTGGTACCGATTATGTACATCGGCCCAGGTTACCACCGGATATTCAATCAAGTTCTGCTTTAGTTGACGTGATGCTATCGAACTCCGTTCGTTCAACCCCTGAGTAAAAGGGTTGAACAACCCAATCGTTTGTGACCGGTGGTAACTCCATGCGTTCCATTTGGAATCGAGACACGAACTCCTTAAGCATTTCGTTATCCTTCTGTTTTACTTTGAAAATGTCTGATTTTCTTGTCGCAACCTTTATTGCCCCGGCATGTGCCTTTACCAAAGAATCCGCAAGCATAGAAAATGAGTCGATAGAATTTGGCGGTAGATTATGGTACCAAATCATTTCTCCATTCGATAGAGTTTCTCCAAACTTCTTCAGTAGAACAAATTCGATCTCATCATCTTCCAAATTATTTCCTTTGATGGCGAATGCATAGGAGGTGACATGCTCGTTGGGATTGGTGGTCCCATTGTACTTAGGGATTTCCGGGATACGGACTTTCTTTGAAATGGGCTTCGGAGACGCACTTGGAGGAAACGAATTCTGTACAAACTTCTTTGAATCCATTCCTTTCCAAATTGGTGGTGCCCCGGTATCTGGTCAACTCGGGAGTTGTACGTTTCTACTATCTTATCGTTTGCCTCAATTTTCTTCTCTCCTGATTCAATTCGTTTGGTGAGCTCCTCGAGCATCTTCATTACTGCGGGGTCAGTCCCCGATTCACTGGTATTCGATCTTTTTGGCACTGGTTTGGTTCGGCGGGCGACTTCTGGTTCGACCCCACTCAGCGTTCGATGCTGATTTTGTAGCTGTGCAATAGCGGTTTGTTGAGCCTGTAGAATCTCGAATATCACTTGGAGGTTGACTCCTCCATCTTCTCTGCCCTGCGTACCCCGACCACTAGATCGGCCTTCTCTGCGTACGCTCCATTAGGGATCTGCGCCCAAATTTGCATTTAAGGCGATATGTGAACTGAGGTCGACTGGATTGGCAATCGGTGCTCCCACGAGATCAGCCTGAGGCACCTCGACCCCTGGAGAAACTACATTGTCGTTTTCCCCGTGAAATCCGTGGCCATTATCACCATGTGTGGGTGTTGTTTGTTTGTGAGTTTGACATATTTTATCCTGAAAACAAAAATACTGATTAGTATTGAACAATCACTATTATCCTTAGCACCACGGTGGGCGCCAAACTGTTTACAATAAAATTTGGATAGCAATTAAACTTATATTGTGATTTTAACGATATGTGATTTCGCTCAACACTAATTGATAAATACGAAGGTAAATGACAGGATTAAATTATAAATAAATCAAATCAGCATTCAAATAGAGCTTCAACCTCGAGTCGAGATATCCTCGAACTGATAAGTGAAAGAACAATAAGAAATTGAATAAACTGATGAACAATAACACAAGCAAGAAAGAAAGAGTTATATTGCTTTAATCTCTGTGAATGATGATGCTTACAAATGATTAGAACTCCTCTTTGTATAGTAGAGGAAATATGCTTATGGTATAACTCTAATTACAGAAGAAAATCACAAAATAGCTAATTAACCACTTCTGATGTGATTCGTTCTGAGATTTGTGCCATGATCCTCGATCAATCATGGATATTTCGCTCTTCGGTTACTGAGCTATCTCCGACATTACTCGTAGTCTTTCTCCCTTGGTTTTGGATTAATATCAACCTCGATCTCGAACTCAATGTCTGAGCTCCGTGATTTGCCCGAAACTGACCTTCGATGCAATGTACCAGTCTCGATCAAATAGTAAAATCGGTTCATATAAAATAAAATAAATTAATATCAAACTTCATCTTTTTTGAAATGAATATTATTATATTTGAGTATGATTTTATGAAGCACTGCATCTTCTCTATCATTTCCATAATATCTATAATATCTTTTTGGACATATATTTTTATATATACTATATTTAACTTTCATATTTGAAACTACTATGGAGAGAATAGTATTTATAGCAAGACAAACCAAACTTGGTACTATTCTTCCAACCACCCAATATATAGCCCTCATTTATTTCAAACCCCCAATCCTCATCCTTTAAAGCTCTTATATACTACTACTTCTCCTAATTCCTCATCACTATTCTTTTCAAATTCTCTTCGACACGTCTTCTATTAATTCTTCAAATTTCTGCAACATCACATCGAATTTGGAGTTCTGGATATCTCGAGAAAATGGAGTCTGAAACCTTAAGAGATGAGGTGGAAATCGGAAAACTAACCGAAGAATTCACAGAGCCGCTAAAGATGAAACAACAGATGATAATCGAAGATCAAACAGAACAATATAATGATGATGAAGATGACGACGATGATGATGAGGTTGAAGATGGTGACGATGAAGAAGAAGAAGAGGAATTCTCTTTCGCGCGTATGACAGACGCGTCGCCGATAACGGCGGAGGAGGTGTTCTACAACGGTCAAATCCGACCCCTTTTCCCGTTATTCAATCAAAACCTTCTTTTGTCCGAGGATGATTTGGAAAAATTGAAGGAGCGGTCACCGGTAAACAAGATATTTATACAAACGGAAGGAAATTCTCCGGCAACTTCCACTTCATCGGAAAATCAAGAAATCGCTGGACCGTTTTGTGAATGGTCAAAAGATAATAAGGCAATTGAAGCTGCTTCTTCTTCTTCTTCTTCTCCTGAGGTATGCAAAAAGAGCAACTCAACGGGATTTTCAAAGCTATGGAGATTCAAAGACTTTCTTCACCGGAGTAACAGTGATGGACGAGATGCCTTTGTGTTCTTGAACCCTGCCACAACTACTCCGGCCAAGACAGAAGAAAAAGTCAAAGTCAACGAGCAAGTTTTAACACAAAAGATTAAGAAGAAGAAGAAGAAGGGTACAGTAAAGAAGAGCGAAGGGGTGTTAGCACATGAAGCATACATGAAGAGTAAAGCTAAGGATGACGATCGCCGGAGATCGTATCTTCCTTACCGGCCGGAGCTCGTCGGGTTTTTCACTAATGTGAACGGCGGATTAACGAGGAACGTGCATCCCTTCTAAGGCATAAAAAGTGGTGCAATGGACTTAGTCTTAAGTTATTTTAGTTATTTTTTTTTGGTTTTTTTTTTTGGAGGGGGGGAGAAGGTTGATAGAAATCTTTAATTTTTTTAATATTATAGTGTAGTTGGTTTTGGAAGTTATGTTGTCAATAATTAGGTTGGTTTGATTAGATCAATATGGCTAAGCCTCAAGGGATATAGGTATAAGTTGGCCTGTTTTCCCCTTATTTGAGCTTTGTAAATCTTAATTTACAATTTTGGTTTTACTACTTTTGCAAACCTTTGACCATCTATTTAGTTGTTGTATAATTAGTATTTCTTCTATTTTAATTCATGTGAATTTATTTGATGGGACATAAAATTTAAAAAAAATAAAGACTTTTAGAATTTGCGGTCCTAAACAAGTCAAAATAGGGGTTCAGAGTATTTGAGTGGTTATAAAAGCTTTTCATTAAAAGTATAATTGTAAGTTTAACCAAGTTATTTTCAAATTTAAAAATGAGTTATTCTTTTTGGAACGGATAAAAAAAAATTCAGAGTATTAACATTTGATAAAGATAAATTATGCATCCAATTTTCACAAAAGAGATGAATTATATTTATAACTATACGGATATGATTATCTCAAAAGTAATCAATGCAAGCTTATTCAAGATGGATTCATTTAGGCACTACCAACAAATTGCGATAAAAATATTATTGTTACACTTATATTAGATACAAGGGTCATATAGTAGATTTATAATTTGGTTTTAGGTTTAGATGTAATTGTTCGCCTAGCAAGGCGAAGAGAAGAACTAATAAGCGGGGCTCAATAAGATAGATATTGCTCCGTTATGCTTTATATGATATTATTTTCTTGTTAGTATGTTAAAAAGAATGATATTGTTTTATATAGAGGAAAAGATCATAATTTTTATTTATAGATCTTATGTATGTGACGTTATAGGTGAATCTCACATCGATAAAATACGAGAGAGATACCGGGTATATAAGTAAAATGTTTAGACCCTAATGGCTTATTTTAAAATGGGTTAGGTTGTTATAATGTGAATAGTATTTTTTTTACCTATCTCGCTGAAAAAGACCATATAAGTAAGATAACTTTGTAGTGTACCACAAAATTAATTTTTTATTGTATATTAAGAATAATTTAATTTTAAATTTCTGATATAATCACTAATGACATGTTTTTATAGTTACCGTTTGAATATCAAGAGATTCTGTAAGTCTTTATTTATTTATTTATTTATTTTTTAAGTTCCATGTTCACTCCACATACATTTGAATGGAGGGATTACTAAAATGACCAAATTGGTGATGGTGCAAGAATTTTGAAACTTAGGCCGGTCTATTCTCTAATAATCAAGAAAGTAGTCTTGCCAATCATGTCGTTGTCTAATGCAGGTTTTGGGAGTTAATTTTCACGAGCATTCTCTGAAGTATCCTCCCAACTTCAGTCAGAAAACTTCGAACATGTTGAAAAGCACATGGACTGCTCTTTAATATTCAAATTATATGTTGTACACCCCAATTTTTTTCAGGACAAAAACAAAGACATTATTAAAAAAATAAAAGGACCAGTGCTGGAATCTAAGGTGGTTGTATTAAATGGGCGGGCATGTAGAAATATTAATTGGGCACACAGGCTTGAGCCGACCATGCACAAAAGAGGACCAGAATTTCTCCGACCAAACATTTACTAGTGTAAAATTTGGCTGGTAAAAATTAGTGCTAATGCCGTTCAAATGATGGCATTTATTGTCTGGGAACATAATGTATACAATCAAAATTGGATTTGCTTAATTTTATATGGTTAATCGAGATTGGGATGGCAGGTCAAGGTTCGACTTCACGTACGAACGATGACACAAGTTAGATTGCTAAGCTCATGAATCAGTGATCGATCAAGACCGAGACCAGTCACGATCGAGATCGAGCGAGATCGAAGGAAGCCTGCTGAGTCGATAACGGAAGGCCGAGATATCTGCGATCGGACAAGGATCGTGGCGGAAATCTCGGCACGTATCAAATCAAGACCGGTTATTTAGCCAATCGTGAGATTTTCTTCTGTATTTAGAACTGTACCATAAGTAGAATTCCCCTACTATATAAAGGGGGTTCAAATCATTTTATAATAATCTCATTCACGCATAGTTATATGCTCATTCGGTTTAATTATATACTCATTCGGTTCGAGGGCGATCTAGCTCGAGGGCCAAGTTGCGCTTTATATTGGTTTGCTTTATTTTTACAGTTAATTTCTAACATCAACTCTCATATTTCTAAATTTGTGCCAAGTGAAATCACGTATCCTTAAACCACTTATAAATTTAAGTGTTATCCGATTTTAAGGGTAAACAGTTTGGCGTCCACCGTGAGGCTAAGGATAATAGTGATTGCCTTGTACTAATTTTCATAACACACACTGCTTTACACTTGTTCTTGTAAGCATTTTTGATTTCAGGATCAACATGTCTCTCAGGCAGTACCCACACACATTGACAACGACCTTGGTTTTCATGGAGAAAACGACAACATAGCCGCCCCAGGAAACGAAGTGCCTCCAGTTGACCTCGAGGGATACCAGTTGCAGACCCCATTGACGTCAGTTCCCATGTTTCCCTGAATTCAAATCTGGGCGTCGACCCCGAAAATACCGTCCGCAGGTTCGATCAGCCGATCAGAACACACAGGCGGGCGAAGACGGCGTAATCAGACTTCAAATAATATTCAAAATGTTGCAGGCTCAACAAGCTGCAATAGCACAACTCCAAAATCAGCACCATGCACCTAGTAGGGTCGAACCCGCCATCGCTGGAGGTTGTTCACAGGGCTGAATCAGTGCCGGGGAGGTCAAACACAAATGAATCAGGGACCGACCCCACTATTATGAAAATGTTCGAGGAGCTGACAAAGAGAATCGAATAAGGGAGAAGAAGATTGAAGCGAATGTTAAAAAAGTGGAAACATATAACTCCCGAGTTGATCAAATTCCGGGGGCACCGCCGATTTTGAAGGGTTTGGATTCAAAGAAGTTCGTGCAAAATCCTTTCCCTCCAAAGAAATTCTGCATGCCAGAAATTCTCAAGTATAATGGAACTACCAACCCCAACGAGCATGTCACTTCCTACACATGCGCAATAAAGGGGAACGATCTAGAGGACGATGAGATTGAGTCCGTACTACTGAAGAAATTTGGAGAAACCTTATCGAAAGGGGCGATGATATACCACAATTTACCACCCAACTCCATTGATTCTTTTGCCATGCTCGGAGATTCCTTCGTCAAAGCACACACCGGAGCCATAAAGGTCGAGACTAGGAAGTAGGACCTCTTCAAAGTGAAGCATAAAGACAATGAAATGCTTAGAGAGTTCGTATCTCGGTTCCAAATCGAACACATGGATCTACCCCGCGGTCGCTGATGATTGGGCCGTTCAGGCTTTCACTCAAGGGCTAAACATACAAAGTTCGGTGGCCTCACAACAGTTAAAACATAATTTGATCGAATATCCAGCTGTAACCTGGGTCGATGTACATAACCGGTACCAGTCAAAGATTAGGGTCAAGGACGACCAGTTGGGGGCTCCTTCCAGGTCCGTTTATCCAAACAGGCCCGTCGGCAGAGTTCAAAGGGATATTGACCGAGAACCACGATCTAACAGAGATCGATATCAGCCATACGGTGGAGATCGGAGGAAAAACAGGCCTGGACGCATCCCCGTTCAAAGTGATAGAAGAAATGATTGAGGACAGAGCTCCCGAGGTCTCATGAGTAAGAGTGTTTTCAACAAGAACGTCGAACCCAAAGAAGCAACTCGACTATCGGAGTACAACCTCAACATTGATGGGTCAGCTATAGTATCAGCTATCGGATGCATCAAAGACACCAGGTGACCTCGACCTCTACTGACTGATCCGACCCAAAGAAATCCTAATCAAATGTTCAAGTATCATGGCACCCATGGCCATAGAAGAAGATTGCATACAGTTGAGGGAGGAGGTATCCCGTGAATTTAACGAGGGGCACCTTCGAGAATTCTTGAGCAACCGGGCTAAGAACCACTTCAGAGATAGGGATGCAAATAAGAAGAATGAACAAGCAGAGCCACAACACGTAATTCACATGATATTTGGTGGGGTCGACATTCCACAGGGACCCATATTCAAAGCGCACCAAGGCATCAATCACGAGGGAAAAGCAAACTTGAGACTACGTATCGGAACGGGCCTTGTCTTTCAGCGACGAGGATGAAAAGGGGATCTCACAACCCCACAACGACGCACTGGTAATATTTGTTCTTATGAATAAAATTCAAGTTAAAAGAGTTTTGATTGATCCAGGTAGCTCGGCCAACATCATTCGATCGAGGGTCGTGGAACAGCTCGGCCTATAGGATCAAATTGTGCCCTAAACTCGAGTTCTTAACAGCTTCAACATGGCAAGTGAAACCACCAAAGGTGAAATCACTTTGCCTGTGAACGTGGTCTGGACCATCCAAGGAACAAAGTTCCATGTGATCGAGGGTGACATTAGGTACAACGCCCTGGTAGGAAAGGCCTTGGATCCATAACACGAGGGAAATACCCTCGACCCTTCACCAAGTTCTGAAGTTCCTGACACCAGAGGGAGTCGAAACACTGTACGGGGAGCAACCCGCCGCCAAAGAGATGTTTGCGGTCGACGAAGTGATCGGTATCAGCACTCTCATCAGCAAAGGGATCGGATTCGAAGATTAAACAAGAGGCCAAATAGCAACCACAAACACCAGCCTCGACCCAATCGGAGAAGCAGGGGAAATGCGAAGGCGATGACTATTGAATCCCTCAATCCTTCATAATTCCCTATGACTTCGACGCCACCAAATCGACGGTCGAAGAGATAGAACAATTTATACTGATCTAGTATCTTCCCGAACGAAAGGTATACGTGGGCACGAGGTTAACTCCCGGTCATGGTTCAATGTACATGTATAAATGAACGCAATGCATGAGAAGTACGTCAATAAAATCTCTCGGAACGTCATAAGACAATTATGCCTTTGATTAATATCATGAAATAAACTTTATCAATTCACGTATTTTCTGAGACCCATGAATAGACAATAGAATAATAAGACATATGGGGAATCAAGAACATAGGAAATTTTAGTATTTCTATGAATAGAGTCGTTTATGAAAATTGTACATTTGCTCGTTTCGTTTGTATCGTATGGATCATGCCAAAAAGAAATAAGGGATATCCTTAACATACCTGAACTGATTCTCTTGACAATCCCTCTAACACACGTTGATTGCGACAAAACTCATAACTGCGAATCGAAGTAGGAGAAAATTCGTATGATATTCTTGAGAAAGATTGCTCAGTACTCCCTTAGAATCGCAAAATCCCGTTGATATTATGCTAAGAGTCTCGTATGAATTCTCATGTTACTATTATATAGGTTCTTGGATGAAATTTTCTTGCTGAAGATCATTACTTTGGATATGGAATGTAAGCATATCAATTTTGTGTATTAAAGAAGCCCTTTTGTATTAGTGGGTGTGTGCCCCACTAATTTGATGACTTAGCCACTTAGTCTTCTAAATTTGCCCTGTTGCTATATGATTCAAGAGTCATATCTTTGGCTTTCATTGGCTGCCACGTTAGAGGCTTTAACTTATCCAAAGATTTTTAGTTAATCTCCCACTAAAATTCATTAATTATCCAATTATCCACATAATTAAGAATTATCTCAAATTACTTAAAATACTACTCATTTTTAACACACTTTATATATCTTACTATAATATACTTTGCTATTATGGTCATGTGGTACCTTGTATGGCAAGTCCATAAATACCGGGTATTATAGCTTGGACCGTGTTTTATCTCAATGTCAAACTTCGACGAAATTCATTTTCTTCGATTTGCTTACCCTCTCACCTTCACGAATTTACTCAACACTTGTTTGAAATAGCATAATGCTTATACTTTCAAAATAATCTCATTCCCGCTTACGTCGATTAACTTACGACGAAACTTTAACATACGAAAATGCGGGATGTAACATCATTCCCCCCTTTGGAACATTCGTCCTCGAATGTTGATTGATGCACTTATCATTATCATAACCTATAGTTCTTGCGAATACATTAGTACTCTTCTTGACATCTAGGCAATTGTTCTGTGAATAAATCCAAAGGCTAGGGCATTCCCCCCTTTAGGCCTCTTTCTCACACCACGACTTGTGGTCGGAATCCTTCCAATCTCGTAACTGTTGCTACCTTCTATCATGCAGCCTGTACGACTCTGACCTTGTAAATGCGCCTATGCGACTCTTCTCTCCTTTTTCCTCCAGTTTTTAGCCAATCTCTAGGCCTTACTTTGTGAACATATATAGAGCTTGACAAGATGTCCTTATGGGCATTTATAAGTACACTGGAGTTCTTTGCTCGGTACTTTGTTGAACTTACGAATATTGCTATATCTTATTTCATAGACCCGATTATCCATCCGTATAAATTTACTACATCTAGGTAGGTCATATTGTACCATAACTCTTTCTCGAGTTATCCTTACTGAGGTCTGCTACCAAACTACAAGTTACTCTTTCGCTGCTTATCATATATGTATAAGTCTAAGTCCTTTAATGCTTCCTCATTACTGTTCATCTTAAGAATGACGGCCTAATCTCATCTCATACTTTGTAACTTTTTTCCATTCATTGTTGATTCACCTCAACATTGATTTATAATCTACCATTGATAACTTGACCTTTTATGTAACACTACCGCTAGGGCTCACGTCTCATCAGGGAACATCTGAAATGATTAGACTGATCCACCTGGGGAGATACCATACTTTCATAACCGTATTTCATAGCATCCCAATGTGATTCAAGCGATACATCACATCATTTCTAACTCTACTTTACTCTCTTAACTAGACCTCTCGATACCTAGAAACCATGGGCTGGAAGATATGCTACTGACGACGTCGCTACCATTCCTGGATACTAAATCCCAGCGCTTCTAGCCTTCTATCAGCAGTATGGATTATTCGCAACCTTTTTCATTTGAGTATCTCGTACGTTATTCACATTTACCTTACTTACCTTAAAATATCTCATCACATCTTCTATGTCCTTCATGACCTCACTTTCACAGAGTTATAACTCACATCCACAACTTGAAGCTCTATTATAATACTTACACAATCTGATGGAAGCTTCATACTGACTTCTTATGAGGCGGTACTCTTCTAACTGGCTTTATCGTAGATCCGTCATAGAATATGGTTGTTGTACTACCTCTCTTGTACTTCTGATATTAAGAGTGATCCTGCAATGTTTTCGATCACGATTTCTATAATTTTCTGGATCCAATAATCAGACTCCTGATTTACTTGGTTGATGTAACTCTTTTAGTATCCTCTTCCCCCTGATCAGCCTATATGTAGGCTTAAGTTATCTTCCGATCTGCGGCTCATGGTATTAGTTATTACTTTAACCTTTTATAGGCGCTATGGAATATCCATGATACAATCTTCTAACAATTCAATCTTTTGTCTATGATCTGGACTTAACTCTTTGTTTTAACTTATACTGGAGTCTTCTACGGTTGCATGTATAGTCTTAATGGATTTGAAAATGATTTGGAATGCGTAATTAATGCTAAAGGCAAAACAGAAAAATAAATTATTTTTCTAAGATATGTAAAAAGTAACAAGTGGATAACATGCTAAATTCACATAGTTTAGCGTATGCTTATGCTTTAACTTAATGATGCTTCACTGTCTTAACGATTATTAAATGATGATAAGTTGGCTCTAATTGTGATTTTTGTGTTTCACAGGAGTACAATGCACTATTAAGGACTTAGAATGGTGATTTGTGCGAAATTGAAGAAGAACAGCCCCAGGGGAAGACGTTTGGGACAAAATGAAACCCCATTAGCGCGATACTAGCGCGCCCGCGCTAGGATCTTCTGGGCAGTGCTAAAATCAATTAGCGCTCGCGCTAGTCCAGACGAGAAAAATACCTCGAAAAGGGTGCTTTTGGTAGTTCAGGGCCAATCCACTTAACCTATAAAAGGTTCAATTCGCCCAAAGGAGTAGATTATCTAGGCTTAGAGTTTAGAACTAGAAAAGCAAGGGCAAGAGGCAAGAAGGGCAATTGGGCATCAATCCATATCTCCTTCTCTTGTGATTTTTATTATTGTTCATGAATTCTGTTGTAGTTTTCATTATTGTTATGAGTAGCTAACTGTTATAATCTAAGGTTTTGGTGGAAACCGTTGGGGGATGACTTTAGTGTGATATTAATATAGTTTTGGTTGGTTGTTAATCTCTATTTGTTCAACTACGTTCTTGTTGTAGTTAATTGAAAGGATCCCCAATTAGCTGTGCCTATTTATTATGTATCTACTTGAGAGAGAGTGCATATTTAGGTAGTTGTTTGAACAACATCACTCCTGGAGTATAGGTGAGAGTCATAACCGAGGGTTTAGAGGTTGGATTAGAGATAACGATACCTCGGGTGCAATCTAAAGTGAACTGTAATGCAATCTAGCTAGCGTAACTTGAGAGAGTACGTCTAGTAAATTATCATAATTACTTGAGAGAGATTTATGGTAGCTGGAGTGTTCATGATTGATAGAGACAACTAAATCAAAACAATCGGAAGTATCCAAGAGGGAAGTTCACCAACCGGGGGAACCATAACCTTAGACCTTTATCGCATCTGTTTACACCTTAATATTAGTTGTCTTTTAGTTTATTTAATTTTATTCAGCTGTAGTAGTAAAAATACCAAAAAGTGATAATCATAACCTTTGGGAAATTGATTATTAAAAATCGAGTAGTCTAAACAACAATAATTGATAGGTTAATTCCCTGTGGGATTTGAATCTGGGCTAAATACTCCGATTATATTTGCAATGCCCGCTTAGTCTTTTTATAAGACATAGTTGAGCTTGATCAAATTTTGGCGTCGTTGCTGGGGAATTAACGGTGTTATCAATTAAAGTTGGAAGAAACACAAAATTCTTAAGTATAGTCAATTTTCTTCAAGTTTCATCTATACATTAAAATTTTAACATTTGCTAACTTGGTTGTACAGGTTGCGCCTAGAAAATCATCGAGAACGGGTGAAGTATTTGAAGCCTTATCATACCCCGAGAAAGTTTTCAAGGCAATGAACCGGGCCAACCTGAAAAGCAAACAAAAACCATCAATTGAACAACTTGAACCCGACATGGAAGATCTAAACCATAGGAACAACAATGGGGACGACGTGGTAGACCCAGTTGCGCAAATAGTGGCAGAGGCTCCTTTATATGACTGGGCACAACCCACAACGGAGAATTTGGCCACTGCGATACTAGTCCCTCAGATACAGGCTGAGTCCTTTCAGATTACAAATAATATGCTGCACTTGCTGCCGAACAAGAGACTATTTTTAGGGTCATACATTGAGGACCCCCAACAACATTTGAAGAATTTCCTGTCGATTTGCAAAACTCAGAGACAGCCAAACGTCACTCAGGAAGCGATAAAACTGTTGTTGTTTCCATTCTAAGTGACAGGAGCAGCCTAGACTTGGCTAAACTCGCTCCCCATTAATTCCATCACCACATGGGAGGAGTTGGTTAAGCATTTCGTGAACAAATTCCATCCGCCCAACAAGACAGCTCAACAAATTGATGAAATCTTGAGCTTCAGACAGAAGCTAGCTGAAACATTGCAGGAAACATGGGAAAGATTTAAAGGAATGTTGGTTATTTGTCCGCACCATGGTATTCTAGAACAGATGTTGGGGCTGCGTTTTTATATGGGTCTGGCGGATACTGTAAAGGCAAATGTAGATGCTTCAGCTGGTGGATCATTCTTGAGCAAAACATGGAGAGAAAGCCAGATCCTGCTTGATAAAATGGCGCAGAATTCGGGGTGGACAACAGGAATGCGCCCATTACTCCTGTAGTTCATTCAGTGCCCTTCGACCCATCCAATACTCTTGCTGAGAATGTAGCCACCTTGATAACACAAATGAGCATACTAACTAAAAAGGTGGAGGAATCAGGGCAAAAGCAGCAGGTACATATAGTGGATACAATCAATAGGGGCTTATGCACATCTTGCATTAGTCAACCATTTGGTAATCAGTGGAATGCAGAGTGTGATCACCCTCCTTTCCCAGAAAACATGAATTATGTATCAAATTATGGAGGCCAGAGATAGGAGGAACAGAACTGGGGTCAGCAAGTCCAACCGTATAGACCACCTCACCAGCAACAGAACAATGGAAACATGGTTGCCATGAGACCTCATGGTAATGTGGCACCTTATCAGAGGCCACAAGGTTATAACAATCAAAATCAGCAGCAAGCATACTACCCTCCTCAATATGGCTGGCAGGTGGGCCGGGCCTAACCCGGGACCGGACTGGTCCCGCGGCCCATGTGGGCTTGTGGGCTAAACAGGCCGGCCCGTGGCGGGTCCAGTCTAGACGGGCCTGTGAGCCCATATGGGGTGGGCCTGGGGGAGGGACCGTGAGCCCGGGCTCGTTTAGCCCGGGACCGGCAGGCGGGCCTGGGGCCCAACGACTATTTTTTTAAAAAAAAAAATTATTTAAAAAATGGCCAACGGTCAGAATTTTAAAATCTAGCCGTTGGACATTTAATTTTAGCCGTTTGGCTTTTTTAAAAATAGCCATTTGGCGCCCAAACTTTGTTTTAACCCCAGACTTTTTATAATTACACTCTTTCCCTATTCTCAACTATAAATACCCCCTCATTCTTTCATTTTTACTCACAAAATCGTCAGTCTCTCTCTAATTTTCTTCTATAATTGCTTACTTTATTATTGTAATTTGTGGAAAATTGTGAAGTTGGTGAATTGAAGTATTCAAGTCTTCAACATTATACAATTTTCAAGAAGTTGTTCGTGAATTCGGTAAATTCGTTCCAACTCTTAAGTTTTAATATTATAGTTTTGTTTGTTTAATTTATTTTCCTTATAATTAATATGGACTTTTCTTTAAAAAAAATATTTGGTGGTAAGGGAAAAGCTAAAATTGATTAATCTAGTAGGCAATCTACTACTACTCCCCCGGGCCCGCTACCTGACCTAGACCTATTACCCGTCCTCCTCCACCTGTTATTCTTGATAGTGATAACCCTTGTTTTCAATTTACTGCTAGTCAATTTATACATGATCTTACACCAAGTTCACAGTTAAATGATTAATATATGAATTCTCTTTATGGTATTACAGAGGAAAATGTTGATTTATATGAAACGCAACTGGATTTAGATGATACACCTACTAGTCCTATTGCTAACCAAACTGATAGTTATCCAAATGATGCCCCGACTGACCCTCCTGTAGTAACCCCTACTTTTAATAGGCAACCTTCTAAATGGTCCGAAACATCTCTTGTTTGGCATTTTTTTACTCAACTAAGAGATCAAAATAAGGCTAAGTGTAAAACTTGTGGCGTCTTGATGTCTCATAAATTTACTGGAGACCGTGGCGGTACGGGTAGTTTGACCAGACACATAATGAAACACCCTAATGATAAAACTAGATTACTTCAAATGAAAGCTAGGCAAGAGGGGACAAGTGTAGGTACCCAGGGAATTAACACTAGTACCGGTTCAAATCTAGTTCAACCGGGAATTAACAGTGTTACCGGTGGCATTTTATATTACGATCCAAATAAAGATCATGAAGAATTGGCAAAAATGGTTACTGTTATGTGCTTACCATATAGTTTTCCCTCTAACCCTCACTTTGTCCATTATATTAGAAGAATTTTTAATCCTACTTATAAAGGATGGCCTCGCACAACCGTAAAGTCTGATATTTATAAATATAAACATGAATATGAACAATATTTGCGCTATTTATTTACTCATATTGGTAATCGCATTTCTATTACAACTGATATTGGTAAGAGTGGTAATGACTGTGATTATCTTACTGTTATCACTCATTGGATTGATGAGGACTGGATAATGCAAAAACACATTATTGCTTATAGAATAATTACTTCAAGTCACACAGGTAAGTTTATTGCTAAGACAGTTGCAGATATTTGTAGATATTTTTGCATTAGAGATAAAATAATGTCAGTTTCAAT
>ML301171.1:48225-90717 GCA_005239505.1 Nicotiana paniculata
ATTTACCATTTAATCGTCGGTGATGGTTTGAAAACTTTAAATGCTGAAATTTTAAAGGTTAAATTCGCTCTTCATTGGTTTTTTTATTCAAACTGTAGAAGTAGAGTTAGAGAATATTATAAAAAATATGATGAATTTGGCCTTAGAGAAAGAAAGGTTCCTAAACCTTGTCCGACTAGATGGAATTACTTGTATGAAAGTTTAGTTGTTGCATATGAATATAGAAACTCAATAAGCGCAACCTATAATGCTCGTGTTGGTGGTGATGATGATGATGATGATGATGAGCACCTTACAAATCAAGATTGGGCTAATGTTAAAATTCTTCTAGATTTTTTAGAACATTTTCATGTTGCTACAAATGAATTATCTGGGCAATATTATGCTACTATTTCTAACTGTTTAGTTTATATTTCATCACTTGCAGAATTATTTACTCAATTTTCAGAGGGTAGAATAGTTTACCAATGTGCTATTGATGATATGAAAGATAAGCTTAAAAAATATATTTTCCTTATCCCCCCTCTTTATGGTGTTTCAACTATGTTAAATCCTACCATGAAATTAGGAGGTCCTCACTATTGGTATACTCAAATTTATAATGCTTTACCACTTTCAACTGAGGAATATGCTACACTTATAGATGAAAAAGCCTCAATTAAAATAAATGCTCAAACAATTTATAATGCTTATCAAGTTGCATTAGATCATGCTAGACCAAATGTTCCAACTCCTACCTCGTCTAGCTCGCAGTCATCTAAAAGATCTGTGGGACTAAAATCACTTAGTTCTTGGACGGGGTTCAGGGGTTCTCAAGGTGATAATATTAGTGATAGTTCACAACTAAATGAGCTTCAAGTTTATTTGTCGCAGGGACTTGAAACAGAGAATCGCGACGGCACCTTCAAACAAGAGAGCTAAAGTGATGTCCGCGATTTGTGCCCTTAGAATTGACAAAGAATATGGATATAACTCAATTAGCTCTTATATGGTTGAATGATTGAACTTGCCTTGTGTTGAGCATATTGAACCCTACATGTTGAGAGGAGTAAATATGGATAAAAGAGTGCTATTACTATTCTCTATTGGAAGGTATGCGGATGCAATTTGGTGTGATGTGATTCCCATGAATAATTATCATATCATGTTGGGAAATCCATGGTATGTCTACAGAAGAGATTCATATAGCATGAAAAAAAACAGATACTCTTTTGAGATAACGGGAAGAAACTCATTCTTGGGCCTTTGACTCCCTCACAAATTTGTGAAGACGAAAAGACTATTAAAGAGAATATGGAAAAATATGAGAGAGAAAAGAATGAGAGGAGTAAGAGAGTGCATGTTGACATCCCAAGAGAGGAAAAAGAAGAGATTGTGTTGAGTGAAGAGAGTGGGATGTCAAGGGGGAAAAGAGTAAGCTTGAGAGGAAAGAAAAGAGAGAAGGCCATGAGATAGAAAAAAGATGTGAGGTAGAGAAACAAGAGGGTTTTAGTGAAGAAAAAGAAGAAAACAGTGGTGAGAGAGAAGAGGATAAGGGTGAGGAAAAAGCTTGTTCTATGATAAAAGCCAAAGAGAGTGTGTGCAAGAAAAATATTTCTTTACTTTCTAACCCTTTAACTCTTTCTTGTTTTACTTCTTGTGATTTTGTGCAGCCATATGTGGAAAGTCCTTTTGAAATTGGGGGTGAGGCACAAGAGATGTTTGCAAAGGATCCAATTGGATTCCAACATGAATTTTGCGAAATCAATTCTTATTGGATGGTGGATAATAAAAGCTTGATTAATTTCTTTGTTGTTGAACCTTTTGACTATTTTGATTTTTATTTACAGGTTTACAACATGGAGTTCCCTAAAGGCATTGTTAAGTTAGAGCCATTGCGTAAAAGAATAAAAGGTGATGTTGTTCCATTAATAATTAAGTCCAAGTATGGTATTTATAATTGGTTTATTCACATTCTTGGCCTTTGTAGAACACCTAAGGTATTTTTGGAGGTAATGAATTATACTCTTACTTATTATGTTGGTGACTTTATAATTTTTATGAATGATGATATTTTGATGCATATCAAGTCATTAACTATAAGATCTAAGTTCAAGTGCAAGAGTAATTTGCTTACTTTTGAAATTGAGTATGACATGGATGATTATGCATTCCAACTTGGTGGAAAGAGGCATGAAATTTATGAGAAAATGCTTGCTAGTGAGTTAAATGTTCTTTCTTCTCTTATTCAAGTACCTAATGAGTTTTCATGTGATAAATTGCTAGAATGTGAGTTTTGTTGTTCGATGGGAAGTCATTCCTCTAGTCATATTTATTGTGAGGCTGTAAAAGTGCTTGTTTCTAGTAAAGAGGGTATGCATGATTATTGTGACATTAGTAATCAAATACTCTTTCATGAACCTATCTATGACTCTTTTTGTGACAGTTTTAGCAATTATGTAGAATTCACTGGTGTTGCGAATATTATTGGGGAAAGTTATAATCATGAGCTTGGATGTATTGAATATTTTATTTTGGATTTTATGGGTTCTTCTGACCTTCTGAGAATTTATGTGTTTCTTTGAATAACTTACGCGTAGAAGAATCCATGGGATTTATAATTGATAACTGGCTATATCATAAAAATGTCTTATTTGATACATGTGGCGGAGATAATTGTGTTAAATGGTCGCATGGCCAATATTTTGTAATTTTTTTTGCGTGCACATATTTGGACTACCTTATTGACAAGATCGCATTGCAAATTTCATTATATAGTGCATCTGAGAGAGGGTTTTATTTGACAAATCTAAGTAGGCATAAATTTTAGTGGGATGATGATGTCCATATGCTTTATAAGGAAGTATTTACACCTATTAGGCTTAATTGGGTTAAGTGGACACATGGTCACTATCTTGTTTTATTCCTACCATTTTTTCAGATTAGTGGATGTCATTTAATAGTGCATGTTTTCTTTTTCTTGCAAGGTCGAAATTCTAGGACGAATTTTCTTAAAGAAGAGGGGAATGATAGCATCCTAGGAAGATTCAAGGACAAGAATGAAGCTTTGGAATCTCAAATGGGGCCTTTAACAAGATGTCAAGCTAAAGTATTGCCAAACAAGGTCATTAGACACTCAGTGCAAGTAAAGAAGTTGTTAATTGGGAGGAAGATATTAAGGAAAGGATATGAGTTATAATATATGTGTTATAATTATTTTATTTCCCAAATTCATGTCCAAGAAGAGGTGGATTAGATCCCAAGAAACATCCTCTGAAGAAGGTCCAAATCAGGCCACCGTTGGACCAAGTTGGTACCTAAAATGTATCCAAACTTGCAGCCCATGAAGTCCTACATAAAGCCAAGTTTTTATAGCATAAAGAGGACTTACTTTATATCCAAGAAGGGTACAATAGTCGTGCTATATGTTGAGTGCAAGTTGGTGCCTAGTTACTTGCAAATTTCCTTCAAGATTTTCAGAGTTTCATGATTCTATCCAAGATTTGTTTGGACATATTTACATATATTAGGGGACTCTATTTATTGCTTTCCTAGTTAGTTAATGTTATGTTTTTCTTTTCTTAAGATTTTTGGAAGTAATTTCCAAGAATGACCTTGTTTTTGCTTCCTAGTATTTCCTTTTCCTAAGGTAGTTGGACTTGTTGTCCAAAGTAGTTTAGGACTTTATTTCCTTATTTTTTTAGGTATGATTTCGTGACCCCTATCTATATAAAGGGTGTCTTATTTGTTTTTAGACTTAGATTATTATATACAATATCAATAAAAATTGTGAGATTTTTCTTGCACTCTTGTGTGGCTACTCTTGGATTTATTCTTCAACCTTCAAGACTCAACTTAAGGTGGTAAGATTAAATTCTTTCGAAATCTTAGATCACTTCTAGGTATTCAAGAAAGGTGATAAATTTAGGCTTATTGTTGTTCTTGTTATTCTAAAGGGTCGGGTTTCACAATCTATTTCTTGTTTTTAAGTCTCTACGAAAGGCGATTAGTTCTTTGTTAGATAATTGTTGTTGTTAGGATTCAACTCCAAGAATAGACTTTTTGAATTCAAGAAACTCTTTCTTGAATTCAATCTATCTTTAATTTTCCGTCTTTTTTGTTTCCTTATTTTTCTTTTAGCTTCCACGTGTTTCTTTATTTTCTTTAGTAGTTCTCGGACCCCTATCGTGTTGTTATCAGACTTGATATCCCGGAAGTTTGATTTCCAAGACTTGGCGACTGTGACTTTGACTCAGACTTGCAGTGCCGTGGTAACACGACCAATAGCAGAAAAGTTGTCTGATCTAGGGAGTTTTACAATTCCCTGTACCATTGGCAATTTGGCTTTTGCCAAAGCACTGTGTGACTTGGGGGCCAGCATTCCCTGGCCATTTATTAGAGACTGGATATTGGTATAGCCAGACCAACTTCCACGTTGCTGTAGCTAGCTGATAGGACGGTGAAGAGACCGTCAGGTATTCTGGATGATGTTTTGGTGCAAGTGGGGAAGTTTGTGTTCCCTCCTGATTTTGTGATAGTAGACTGTCTAGTGGATGAAGAGATTCCCATAATCTTGGGCAGACCATTTTTGGCCACATGCAGAGCTCTCATTGATTGTGAGACTGGGGAGCTCAAGATAAGGCTTAATGATGAAGAAATCACATTCAATGCGCAGAATTCCATGAGGCGACCGAGTGAGTTCGCCAACTGCTCTCTAATTAATGCTGTGGATGTGATAATGGAGGAAGATGATGCATCTTTAACTATTGAGGACCCCCTTGCTGCATGTTTAATGAATTTAGATGAGGTAAATGGGGGGGAATTGACAGAGTGGGTGTTAGCACTTGAAGGTAAAGGAGTATGGTCGAGGGCTCTCAAGTTTGAACCATTGCACTTAGAGAAAAGAGAGAGCCCGCCAGCCAAACCCTCTGTGGAAGAACCTCCCAAACTAGAGTTGAAACCATTGCCAGCCCATCTCAGGTACGCATTTCTAGGCCCTAATACTACGCTACCTGTTATTATCTCATCCAGTTTGTTAGATGTGCATGCAAATCAGCTGTTACAGGTACTCTCAGAGTGCAAGACTGCCATTGGATGGACCATGGCTGATATCAAAGGGATCAACCTGGCATATTGCATGCACAAGATTCTCCTGGAAGAGGGAACCAAACCTTCCAGGGAACATCAAAGGCACTTGAACCCAAACATGAAGGAAGTGGTGAAGAAATCAAGTGGTTAGATGCGGGAATCATTTTCCCCATCTCTGACAGCAGCTGGGTCAGCCTAGTGCAATGTGTTCCAAAAAAAGGGTGGCATGACGGTTGTAAAGAATGACAAAAATGAGTTGATATCTACAAGAACCGTCACAGGCTGGATAATATACATGGATTACAGAAAGATGAATCTTGCCGCACGTAAAGACCACTTCCCTCTTTCCTTCATTGATCAGATGCTCGACGGGCTTGCAGGGAGGTCCCACTTTTGTTTCCTGGACGGGTACTCGGGGTACAACCAGATTTCAATCGCCCCGGAAGACAGGTAAAAGACCTCCTTCAGATGCCCCTATGGGGTATTTGCCTTCGGAAGGATGCCATTTGGCCTATGCAATGCACCCGCCACATTCCAAAGGTTCATGATGGCCATATTCACAGACATGGTCGAAGAAATCATGCAGGTATTCATGGATGATTTCTCAGTTGTGGGAAATTCATTCGAGGAGTGCCTAGTAAACCTGACCCGTGTCCTAAAAAGGTGCATTGAGACAAATCTTGTGCTTAACTGGGAGAAGTGCCATTTCATGGTACAAGAAGGTATCGTCTTGGGGTACTTGGTGTCAAGTAAAGGAATTGAGGTGGACCGAGCTAAAGTCGATGTGATCGAAAAACTTCCACCTCCCACATCAGTCAAATCTATACGTAGCTTCCTTGGGCATGCCGGGTTCTACCGGAGATTCATCAAAGACTTCTCTAAGATTGCCAACCCCCTCTGTAAGTTGCTAGAAAAAGATAACTCCTTTGTGTTTTCTAATGATTGCAGGGTAGCGTTTGAGGGGCTGAAAAAGCGGTTAGTCACAACACCAATCATCGTTGCACTCGACTGGGAGCAACTGTTTGAACTCATGTGCGATGCCAGTGAATACGCAGTGGGAGCCGTGTAAGGTCAGCGGAAAGATAAAATAATGCACCCAATTTACTACGCAAGTATGACTTTGTGTGGAGCTCAGCTGAACTACACGGTGACCGAAAAGGAGATGTTGGCAGTAGTGTTCGCCTTTGGCAAGTTCAGGTCTTACTTGATCGGGTCGAAGGTGATTATGTACGCTGATCAAGCAGCCATCAGATACTTGGCTGAGAAAAAAGAGTCTAAGCCATGCCTAATTCGTAGGGTGTTGCTTCTTCAAGAATTTGACTTGGAGATTCATGACTGCAAGGGCACAGAGAACCAAGTCGCTGACCACTTGTCACGTCTTGAAGGTGCTGAGAATGAAATTGAATCGGAGGATATTCTAGAAAACTTTCCTGACGAGCAGCTACTCACCACGAGCGTAGAAGATGTGCCATTGTATGCAGACATTGCAAACTACCTAGCAAGTGGTATTGAACCTTACGAACTCTCTTCTGTCCAAAATAAAATGTTTTATCGTGATTGCCGCAATTACTATTGGGATGAACCTCACTTGTTTAAAATTTGCATTGATAACATGATTAGGAGGTGTGTCCCCTAGGTAGAACAATTTACTATTTTGCAGGCTTGTCACGCATCACCATATGGAGGACATTTTGGAGGAGTTCGGACAACAGCTAAGGTGCTAGAGGCCGGGTTTTACTGGCCTACTGTGTTTAAAGATGCTCACCAATGGGTGAAGGGCTGTAACGAATGTCAAAGGACGGGGAACATATCCCGTCGACATGAGATGCCCATGAATCCAATACAAGAAGTGGAGGTGTTTGATGTATGGGGGATAGACTTCATGGGTCCCTTTGTCAGCTCTTACGACAATATGTACATACTTGTTGTTGTAGACTACATGTCCAAATGGGTAGAAGCTGCAGCGTTCCCCACCAATGATGCAAGAGTGGTGGTGGGGTTCTTGAAGAAAAACATATTCACCCATTTTGGGACCCCAAGGGCTATTATTAGTGACAAAGGCACTCACTTTTGCAATCGTGTCTTCGAGAAGCTGCTAGCCAAGTATGATGTGCGCCACAAGGTGGCAACCCCTTATCACCCTCAGACGAGCGGGCAGGTTGAGGTATCAAACCGTGAAATCAAGAGTGTGCTAACCAAAACAGTAAACGCCACAAGAACTGATGGGGCGAAAAAGCTTGATGACGCACTATGGGCCTATAGGACTGCATTTAAAACACCAATTGGTATGTCTCCATACAATTTGGTATTTGGTAAGGCCTGTCACCTGCCTGATTTTACGAACCGAATTCCCACCGTCGGGACCGTGATGGAGTCTAATGTTGAACCCGCTATACAAGCCAAAGTTCGTTTAAAAATACCTATTTCCTTATTGTTTTCATTTAAGAGAACAGTGATGAACATGAACAAAAATGAAAAAACAGTACGGAAGCTAAGAAATCATCAACTTAAATATTTAATAATACAAAAATCCTTACATAAACTCCCAGAACTAGTATCACAATTTCACAGACTGTCTAACATTTTTCTAAATATAAAGGTCTGAAATAAACATGTGCAACTGTTTTGGAAATACAAGAAAAGACAGAAATGAAAAGATATAGGAGGTGACGCCAAGGCCTGCGGACGCCTGTAGGACTACCTCAGTGTCACCTGTGGACGGAAGGATACTCCCTCGATCATTGTCCACCGGGTCCGGTACCGTAATCTGCACAACATAAAGAAGTGCAGGTGTAGCACCAATACAACCGATCCCATTTTACTGAGTAAGTGCCGAGCCTAACCTCGGCAAAGTAGTGACGAGGCTAGGACACAACAAATAATAAACACCCGTGCAATTCAATAATATATATGACATAAATGATGGCAGGAAGTAAACAGTTAAGTACAACAATGGAGAAAACATGCTGGGGTACAAAGGGGAAAACACATATTGAATAACAGAACAAGGCAACCGTCTAAGTATCAAAATAACAACAGAGAACAAACAAGTGCACGACATCACCCTTCGTGCTTTACTCTCGTTCTCACCAAAACAAGTGCACGACATCACCCTTCGAGCTTTTACCTCACACTATCATGACACGACATTATCCTTCGTGCATTATCTCTCATGGCATGGCACGACATCACCCTTCGTGCTTTTAAAATCACAATATCGGCACGGCATTAACCTTCGTGCTTTTAAATATAAAATCATGGCACGACATCACCCTTCGTGCTTTAGAATCTCATCCTCACAATGCGATAAATAAATACAAGGCATCACCCTTTATGTTTTACACTCTTCCTCACCCAAACAATAACCAGAACAACAATTTGGCAAGGAAGAACCACAATACAAACCATGATTTACAATAACCCGACAAGGGAACAATAATAGAATTATCACCGTCCCGACAAGTGACAGAACTATAACCAATATCACTGAATGTACAACATAACCAAATAATCCTCAACCGAACAACTAATCAACAATGTTCACAGCCAAGTATTTCCAACAATTGATTGATCTCCAAAAATGAAATCTACTTCATAACACAGTGGATATCGAAGAAAAACACATATACCATAAGATATGACTCACGGGCATGCTTGACAACAAGGTATAGGTGCTCGTCACCTCACCTATACATTGAACATGATAATGACATGTAGCACATATGACTCAACACCTATTCCCTCAAGCTAAGGTTAGGCCAAACACTTACCTCGGCTCCAAGAATCCAAATCAAGCCTCAAGCACCGCTTTTCCTTTCAAACCCGACTCCAAATCAATCGTATCTAGACATAATTGACCCAATAACATCAATAAAAGCTAAACAATTCAATACCAATGCTTAATTATAGAATTCCCAACATTCATTCCAAAATTCCAAAAATCAACCCCTGGCCCGCTTGGTCCAAACACGAGGTTCGGACCAAAACCCGATCACCCATTCCCCCCACGAGCCCGAATATATAATTTGTTTTGAAATCAGACCCCAAAAACGAGGTCAAATCCCCAAATAATTAAAAAGCCCTAACTCTACCCAAATCCCTAATTTTCTACCTTAAATCTCACGTTTTTAGGCCTAAAATCGAATGGGTGTTAATAAAAATGTAAGAAAACAAGTCAAAGATTACTTACCTAAGAGGTTATAGTGAAGAAATGCTTCAAAATTCACCTAAGAGGTTTGGAGAAGAAGAGGTTTGTGAACAATGGCCAATTTCCTGTAATACATTCTGTTTTGAAATTAAAAACAACTGGGCAAAAAATTTTCTTCGCGTTCGCGGGCCCCAGGCGGCGTTCGCGAAGGGTTGGTGACACAGACCTATGCGTTCGCGGTTGTGGGGCCGCGTTCTCACAGGGTAATTACTACCCCACCCCCTCACCCCTTAAGGTCTCCTCTAGGCCTATGCGTTCGGATCCTATGTGATGCGTTCGCATAACTCATTTTCCACCCTGACCCCCAGAACTCTATAACCCTTTGTGTTCGCACTCCCTTGGGTGCGTTCGCATAGGGTAAATACCTGGACACTAGAAAATGCATTAAACACCAGAATTTTCACCACTTTTGCACTCGACACCTGCCCGGAACTCACCCGAGCCCTCAGGGCTCAAAACCAAATACACACACAATCTCATAAACATCTTACGGACTTATTCGAGTAATTAAACAACCAAAATAACATCAAAAACAACGAATTAAACCTCAAAATCAATGAAATTCCTTTAAACTTCCAAACTTCTAAATTTTTCATTTTTGATCCGAATCACGTCAAACTAAGTCTATTTCTTACCAAATTTCACAGATAACACATATAAAACATATTGAACCCGTTCCGGACTCCGAAACCATAATACGGGCCCGACATCATAGGTTTTACATCAAATTTCATTTTCAAAAAACCTTTATATTTTTTAGGAAATAATTTTCTTCAAAAATTCATTTCTCGGACTTGGGACCTCGGAATTCGATTCCAGGCATACGCCCAACTCCCATATTTTCCTACGGATCCTCCGGGACCATCAAATCATGGGTCCGGGTCCGTTTACCAAAAATGTTGACCAAAGTCAATTTTATTCAAATAATTATGATAAAATCATCATTTTAAAAATTTTCCACATAACGGCTTCCCGGCTACGCGACCGGGCTGCGCATGCACATCGAGGTGAGATAAGATGAGGCTTTCATGGCCTCGAAACACATATTTAGCTAAAATTACACGGGATGACCTTTTGGGTCATCACAATCTCCACCTCTAAAACAACCGTTCATTCTCGAACGGACATAGAATGGTACCTGAATCGGGGAAAAGATGAGGATATCGGCTCCGCATATCGGACTCGGACAGGATGACCTCTCCACTAAACCCCAACCGAAGGATAACTCTTTGATCTCAACTGACGAACCTGTCGAACTAATATGGCTATCGATTCCTCCTCATAAGACAAATCGTTGTCCAACTGGACACCGCTGAAGTCAAGTACATGAGAGGGATCGACAATATACCTCCGAAGCATAGATACATGAAACACCGGGTGCACGACTGATAAATTAGGTGGCAAAGAAAATCTGTAGGTCACCTCTCCCACCCTGTCCAGAATCTCAAATGGACCAATGTACCTAGGGCTCAACTTGCCCTCTTTCCCAACCTCATCACGCCCTTCATGGGCGACACTCGAAGAAATACCCGGTCTCTTACCATGAATGCCAAATCACGAACTCTACGATCCGCATAACTCTTTTTCCTGGACTGAGCTGTGCGAAGTCTACCCTGAATGATCTTCACCTTGTCCAAGGCATCCTGGACTAAATCTGAACCCTAAAATCTAGCCTCTCTTGGCTCGAACCACCCGACTGGAGACCGACACCGCCTACCATACAACCCCTCATACGGATCCATCTGAATGATCGACTTATAGCTGTTGTTGTAGGCAAATCAGCTAAGGGCAAAAACTAGTCCCATGAACCTCCAAAGTCAATGACACATGCCCGCAACATATGGTCCAAAATCTGAATAGTACGCTCGGACTGTCCGTCCGTCTGAGGATGAAAAGTTGTGCTCAAATCCACCTGTGTGCCCAACTCACGCTGAAATACTCTCCAAAAATGGGAGGTAAACTGAATACCTCGGTCAGATATATTGGACACGGTCACACCATGAAAGCGAACAATCTCCCTGATGTAGATCTTTGCCAACTTCTCCGAAGAATACGAAACTGATACTGGAATGAAGTGTGCTAACTTGGTCAGCCTATCCACAATGACCCACACCACATCAAACATTCTCTGAGTCTGTGGGAGCCCAACTAAGAAATCCATGGTGATATGC
Organism: Nicotiana paniculata; assembly: GCA_005239505.1. Lineage (NCBI taxonomy): Eukaryota > Viridiplantae > Streptophyta > Magnoliopsida > Solanales > Solanaceae > Nicotiana > Nicotiana paniculata. Next base: position 59,671 of record ML301171.1, read on the forward strand.
TCCCACTTCCACTCGGGAAGCTTAATCTGCTACATCAAACCACCAGGTCTCTGGTGCTCGTACTTAACATGCTGACAGTCCAAGCACTGAGCTACATATTCTATAATATCCTTCTTCATCCTCCGCCACCAATAATGCTGCCGCAAGTCCTGGTACATCTTTGCGGCACCCAGATGAATAGAATACCGGGAACTATGGTCCTCCTGCAATATCAACTCACGAATGCCATCAACATCAGGTACACAAATCCGACCCTGCATCCTCAAGAATCCCTTATTATCAACTGTGACCTGCTTGGCACCTCCGTGCCGGACCGTATCTCTAAGAACACATAAATGATGATCATCATACTGCCTGGCCCGGATACAGTCATACAATGAAGAACGGGCCACCGTATGGGACAAAACACTGCCAGTCTCAAAAACCTCTAATCTCATGAACCGGTTGGCCAAAGCCTGAACATCAAAGCAAGAGGTCGCTCTCCGACTGGTATATAAGCAAGACTACCCATGCTGGTTGACTTCTGGCTCAAAGCATCGGCCACCACATTGGCATTTCCCGGATGATATAAAATGGTAATGTCATAGTCCTTCAACAGTTCTAACCATCTCCTCTGCCTCATATTCAACTCCTTCTGCTTGAACAAATACTACAAACTCTTATGATCCGTGAACACCTCACATGTCACCCCATACGGATAATGCCTCCAAATCTTCAACGCACGAACAATAGCTGCTAACTCTAAATCATGAACTAGATAGTTCTTCTTATGAACCTTCAACTGGCGTGAAGCATAAGCTATAACCTTTCCATCCTGCATCAACACTGCACTAAGTCCCACCCGTGAAGCATCACAATCCACGGTATATGGCCCTGAACCTGTGGGCAAAACTAACACCGGTTCCATGGTCAAGGCTGTCTTGAGCTTGTGAAAGCTCACCTCACACTCATCTGACCACCTGAAAGGAACCCTTCTGAGTCAACCTGGTCATCGGGGCTGTAATAAATAGAAACCTGCTAAGCCCAAGAAACTCTGGATCTCTGTAGCTGAGGTGGGTCTAGGCCAATCTCTGACTACTGAAATCTTCTTGGGATCCACCTGAATACACTCTGACGATACCACATGGCCTAGAAATGCAACCGAAGTCAACCAGAACTCACACTTGGAAACTTTAGCATAAAACGGACTATCCCTCGAAGTCTGGAGGATGACTCGAAGGTGATGCTCATGCTCCTCACGGCTACGGGAGTAAATCAAAATATCATCAATGAAAACAATCACAAATGAGTCCAAATAGGGCCTGAACCCTCGGTTCATCAACTCTATAAAAGCAGCGGGGGCATTTGTCAACCTAAATGACATCACCAAGAACTCATAATGCCCATACCGAGTGCGAAAAGTTGTCTTAAGGACATCAGACACCCTAATCCTCAGCTGATGGTAACTAGATCTTAAGTCTATCTTGGAAAACACTGTGGCACCCTAAAGCTGGTCCAATAAATCATCAATCCTCGACAAAGGATACTTATTCTTAATAGTAACCTTGTTCAATTGCCGGTAGTCAATACACATACTCATTGAGCCATCTTTCTTCTTAACAAACAACACTGGGGCACCCCAAGAAGAAACACTAGGTCTGATGAAGCCTTTATCAAGCAGGTCCTGCAACTCATCCTTCAACTCCTTCAACTCTGGTGGGGCCATATTATATGGCGAATTAGAAATGGGCTGAGTGCCCGGAGCCAACTCAATACAAAAGTCAATATCTTTGTTGGGTGGCATACCCGGCAGGTCAGTAGGGAATACCTCTGGGAACTCACAAACCACAGGCACAGACTCCATAGAAGGAACCTCGGCACTAGAATCACGAACATAGGACAACTACGCAAAACAAACCTTCTCGACCATGCGCCGAGCCTTCATATATGAAATAACTCTACCGCAAGAATGACTAGGAGTCCCCCTCCACTCAAAACGAGGTACTCCTGGAAAGGACAAGGCCACTGTCTTGGCATGACAGTACAAAATAATATGGTAGGGGGATAGCAATCCATCCCCAAAATAACATCGAAGCCAACCATATCAAGAAGCAAAAGATCTACCTGAGTCTCCAGACCACCAATAACCACTAAGCATGAACGGTAGACTCAATCTACCACAATAGAATCACCCATCGATGTAGGTAAATATACAGGAGTACTCAGGGAATCACGGGGCATAATCAAACAACGAACAAAATATGAAGACACATAGGAGAATGTAGGCCCCGGATCAAATAAAACTGAAGCATCTCTAGTGAAAACTGAAACCATACCTGTAATGACTGCATCAGAGGCCTCAGCCTCAGGCCTGGCAGGAATAGCATAGATTCTGGGCGGAGCCCCTCCAACCTGAACATCTCTGGGTTGACCTACTGCAGGCTGACCTCTACCTCTCATAGCCTGTCCTCCACCTCTAACTGACTGGTCTCCACCTCTAGAACCTCGACCTCCACCCCTAGCTGGCTGAGGGGGTGGGGGTGCACCTGATGCGGGAATCATAGCACAGGAACCTGGATAGGGAGAACTACCAGAAGCTCAGGGGCAATACCTAGCAATGTGCTATGAATCACCAAAAGAGTAACAAGACCTCTACTGCTGAGACTGCTAGCCCTGAAACTGTCCCTGTCGACCAAAATAACCACCCTAAAAGCTCTGAAGCGGCGGTGCACTGATAGGAGCTGGTGGTGAACTACGGGATACATGGAGTTCTGACTGGAATGGTCTAGTAGGATAACCTCTACCAAGAGAATCTCTGCCTCCAGACGAGGCACCACTGAATTGGCTGAAATGACGAGGTCTCTTGTCAGACCCCTGACCACTTCCCGATGATAAGACCATCTCAATATGCCTGGCTACATCGGCCGCCTCCTGAAATGAGATATCAGTACCTGTCTCCCTGGCCATCTGAAGTCTAATAGGCTGAGCTAGACCCTCAATAAACCTCCTCACCCTCTCACCATCGGTGGGGAGTATCATGATAGCATGGCGGGCTAGAGTAATAAACCTGGTCTCATAATGTGTAACAGTCATATATCCCTCTTGGAGGCGCTCAAACTGCCTCCGAAGACCCTTTCTCTGAGTAACTGGTAGAAATTTCCCAAGGAATAACTCGAAGAACTGAGCCCAAGTCAAAGGCGAAGACCCAGCTGGTCTGGTCAAGCAGTAGTCTCCCCACCAAGTCTTGGCGGTACCAAAAAGACGGAATGTAGCAAAATCAACTCCATTGGACTCCACGATGCCCATGTTCATAAGAAATTCATAGAAACTGTCCAAGAAATCCTACAGATCCTCTAATGGTGCACCAGTAAATGTAGTGGGAAATATCTTGGTGAACCGATCCAATCTCTACAAAGCATCGGCAAACACGGCTGCCCCCTCAACTGTTTGTGCCACGAAACCCGCCTGAGCTGCTCCAGCTGCCTGAGGTGCCGGAGTTTGGAAATGAGGAGCTAGTTGCTCTGGTGTGCGGGTAGCAGGAGTCTGGGTCCCTCCCCCACCCTAAGAGACGACTGGTGCAGTAGGAAGAAGACCAGCGTGAGCCACGCTCTCCATAAGGCCTACTAAACGGACAAGAGCATCCTGAAGAACCGGGGTGGCAATGAACCCCTTTGGGACCTGAGCTGGTCCGACTGGAACTGCCTGAGCAAGAACCTCACCGGCAAAGTCTACCCGTGGGTCCTCTACTAGGGCTGCTACTCTGGGCTGAGCCCTAGCTCTACCTCGACCTCTAGCACGGCCTCGGCCCCTCGTAGGAGCTACAACAGGAGGATCGAGCTGCTGATCGGTAGATGAGGAAGCACGCGTTCTCGCCTTTTGCGAGAGAATAGAATAGAAAATAAGTTAGCATTTAGAAGACAAACCGCACGACAGATAAGAAGAAATGTGAAGTTATTCCTAACTTTGCAGCCTCTAGGGGATAAGGATAGGCGTCTCGGTAACGATCCCTCAGACTCTACCAAGTTTGTCTGTGAATTATGAGACCTAAGCAACCTAGTGCTCTGATACCAAACTGTCATGACCCGAATTCCCACCATCGGGACCGTGATGGTGTCTAACGTTGAACCCGCTAGACAAGCCAACGTTCGTTTAAAAATACCTATTTCTTTATTGTTGTCATTTAAGAGAACAATGATGAACATGAACAAAAATGAATAAACAGTACAGAAGCTAAGAAATCATCAACTTAAATATTTAATAATACAAAAATCCTTATATAAAATCCCAGAACTGGTATCATATTTCATAGAAGGTCTATGATTTTTCTAAAAATAAAGGTCTGAAATAAACATGTGCAACTATCTTGGAAATACAAGAAAAGACAAAAATGGAAAGGGATAGGAGGTGACACCAAGGCCTGCGGACACCTGCAGGACTACCTTAGTGTCGCCTGTGGACGGAAGGATACTCCCTTGATCACTGTCCATTGGGTCCGGTACCGTAATCTGCACAACATAAAGAAGTGCAGGTGTAGAATCAGTACAACCGACCCCATGTACTGAGTAAGTGCCGAGCCTAACCTCGGCGAACTAGTGACGAGGCTAGGACACGACAAATAGTAAACACCTGTGCAATTCAATAATATATATAATAGAAATGAAGGCAGGAAGTAAACAGTTAAGTACAACAACGGGGAAAACATGCTGGGGTACAAAGGGGAAAACACTTATTGAATAACAGAACAAGGAAACTGTCTAAGTATCAAAATAACAACAGAGAACAAACAAGTGCACGACATCACCCTTCGTGCTTTACTCTCGCTCTCACCAAAACAAGTGCACGGCATCACCCTTCGTGCTTTTACCTCAAAATATCATGGCACGACATTATCCTTCATGCATATCTCATGTCATGGCACGGCATCACGCTTCGTGCTTTTAAAATAACAATATCGGCACTGCATTAACCTTCGTGCTTTTAAATATAAAATCATGGCACAACATCACCCTTCGTGCTTTAATCTCATCCTCACAATGCAATAAATAAATACACGGCATCACCCTTCGTGCTTTACACTCTTCCTCACCCAAACAATAACCAGAACAACAATTTGGCAAGGAAGAACCACAATACAAACCATGATTTACAATAACCCGGCAAGGGAACAATAACAGAATTATCACCGTCCCGGCAAGGGACCCAGCTATAACCAATCTGATTGAATGTAAAACATAACCAAATAATCCTCAACCAAACAACTAATCAACAGTGTTCACAACCAAGTATTTCCCACAATTGATTAATCTCCGAAAATGAAATCTACTTCATAACACAGTGGATATCGAAGAAAAACACATATACCATAAGATATGACTCACGGGCATGCTTGAAAACAAGTTATAGGTACTCATCACCTCACCTATACGTTGAACATGATAATAACATGTAGCACATATGACTCAACACCTATTCCCTCAAGCTAATGTTAGGCTAAACACTTACCTCGGCTCCAAGAATCCAAATAGAGCCTCAAGCACCGCTTTTCCTTTCGAACCCGACTCCAAATCAATCGTATCTAGACATAATTGACCTAATAACATCAATAAAAGCAAAACAATTCAATTCCAATGCTTAATTATAGAATTCCCAACATTCTTCCCAAAATTCCAAAAATCGACCCCGGGCTCGCTTGGTCCAAACACGAGGTTCGGACCAAAACCCGATCACCCATTCCCCCACAAGCCCGAATATATAATTTGTTTTGTAATCCGACCCCAAAACAAGGTCAAATCCCTAAATAATCAAAAAGCCTTAACTCTACCCAAATTCCTAATTTTCTACCTTAAATCCCATGTTTTTAGGCCTAAAATCGAATGGGTGTTAATAAAAATGGAAGAAAACAAGTCAAAGATTACTTACTTAAGAGGTTATGGTGAATAAATGCTTCAAAATTCGCCTAAGAGGTTTGGAGAAGAAGAGGTTTGTGAAAAATGGCCAATTTCCCGTAATACATTATGTTTGAACTTAAAAACAACTGGGCAAAAAATGTTCTTCGCGTTCGCGGGCCCCAGGCGGCGTTCGTGAAGGGTTGGTGATACAGACCTATGCGTTCGCGGTTGTGGGGCCGCGTTCGCACATGGTAATTACTACCCAGACCCCCCCTCCCAAGGTCTCCTCTAGGCCTATGCGTTCGAATCCTATGTGGTGCGTTCGCATAGCTCATTTTCCACCCCGACCCCTCAGACCTCTATAACCCTGTGTGTTCGCACTCCCTTGGGTGCGTTCGCATAGAGTAAAAACCTGGACACCAGAAAATGCATTAAACACTAGATTTTTCACCACTTTTGCACTCCGACACCTGCCCGGAACTCACCCGAGCCCTCAGGGCTCAAAACCAAATACACACAAAACCTCATAAACATCTTACAGATTTATTCGAGTAATTAAACCATCAAAATAACATAAAAACAACGAATTTAACCTCAAAATCAATGAAATTCCTTTAAACTTCCAAACTTCTAAATTTTCCATTTTTGATCCGAATCACGTCAAACTAAGTCCGTTTCTTACCAAATTTCATAGATAACACATATAAAACATATTGAACCTGTTCCGGGCTCCAGAACCATAATATGTGCCCGACTTCACAGGTTTTACATCAAATCTCATTTTAAAAAACATTTATATTTTTCAGAAAATAATTTTCTTCAAAAATTAATTTCTCGGACTTGGGACCTCAGAATTCAATTTCGGGCATACACCCAACTCCTATATTTTCCTACGGACCCTCCGGGACCGTCAAATCACGGGTCCGGGTCCGTTTACCAAAAATGTTGACCAAACTCAACTTTATTCAAATAATTATTATAAAGTCATCATTTTATCAATTTTCCACATAACGGCTTCCCGGCTACGCGCCCGGGCTGCGCACGCACATCGTGGTGAGATAAGAGGAGGCTTTCATGGCCTCAAAAAATATATTTAGCTCAACTTAAATGGGATGACGTTTGGGTCATTAAGATCTCCACTTCTAAAACAACCATTCATTCTCGAACGGCATAGAATGGTACCTGATCGGGGAAAAGATGGGGATATCGGCTCCGCATATCAGACTCGGACTCCCAGGTGGCTGCTTCGACAGGCTGACCTCTCCACTGAACCCCAACCGAAGGATAACTCTTTGATCTCAACTGACGAACCTACCAAGCTAATATGGCTACCGGTTCCTCCTCATAAGACAAATCCTTGTCCAACTAGACACCACTGAAGTCAAGTACATGAGAGGGATTGACAATATACCTCCGAAGCGTAGATAGATGAAACACCGGGTGCACGACTGATAAACTAGGTGGCAAAGCAAGTCTGTAGGCCACCTCTCCCACCTTGTCCAGAATCTTAAATGGACCAATGTACCTAGGGCTCAACTTGCCCTTCTTTCTGAACCTCATCACGCCCTTCAAGGGCGACACTCGAAGAAATACCCGGTCTCCTACCATGAATGCCAAATCACGAACTCTGCGATCCGCATGAATCTTTTGCCTGGACTGAGCTGTTTGAAGTCTATCCTGAATGATCTTCACCTTGTCCAAGGCATCCTGGACTAAATATGAACCCAACAATCTAGCCTCTCTTGGCTCGAACCACCCGACAGGCGACCAATACCTCCTACCATACAACGCCTCATACGGAGCCATCTGAATGCTCGACTGATAGCTGTTGTTGTAGGCAAACTCAGCTAAGGTAAAAAACTGGTCCCATGAACCTCCAAAGTCAATGACACATGTCCGCAACATATCCTCCAAAATCTAAATAGTACGTTCGGACTGTCCGTCCGTCTGAGGATGAAAATCTGTGCTCAAATCCACCCGTGTGCCCAACTCACACTGAAATACTCTCTAAAAATGGGAGGTAAACTGAGTACCTCGGTAAGATATAATGGACACGACCACACCATGCAAGCGAACAATCTCCCTGATGTAGATCTTTGCCAACTTCTCCGAAGAATACGAAACTAATACTGGAATGAAGTGTGCTGACTTGGTGAGTCTATCCACAATGACCCATACCGCATCAAACGTCCTCTGAGTCCGTGGGAGCCCAACTACGAAATCCATGGTGATACGCTCCAACTTTCACTCGGGAAGCTCAATCTACTGCATCAAACCACTAGGTCTCTAGTGCTTGTACTTAACCTGCTGATAGTTCAAGCACTGAGCTACATATGCTATAATATCCTTCTTCATCCTCCACCACCAATAATGCTGTCGCAAGTTCTGTTACATCTTTGCGGCACCCAGATGAATGGAATACCGGGAACTACGGGCCTCCTACAATATCAACTCACAAATGCCATCAACATCAGGTACACAAATACGACCCTGCATCCTCAAGACTCCCTCATCATCAGCAGTGACCTGCTTGGCACCTTCGTGCCGGACCGTATCTCTAAGAACACATAAATGATGATCATTATACTGCTTGGCCCGATACAGTCAAAGATTGAAGAACGGGCCACAATATGGGCCGATACACTGCCAGTCTCAGAAACCTCCAATTTCATGAACCGGTTGGTCAAAGCCTGAACATCCAAAGCAAGCAGTCGCTCTCCGACTGGTATATAAGAAAGACTACCCATGCTGGCTGACTTCCGGCTCAAAGCATCGGCCACCACATTGGCCTTTCCCTGATGATATAAGATGGTAATGTCATAGTCCTTCAACAGTTCTAACCATCTCCTCTGCCTCATATTCAACTCCTTCTGCTTGAACAAACACTACAAACTCTTATGATCCGTGAACACCTCACATGGCACCCCATACAGATAATGCCTCAAAATATTTAACGCATGAACAATAGTTGTTAACTCTAAATCAAGAACTGGATAGTTCTTCTCATGAACCTTCAAATGACGTGAAGCATAAGCTATAACCTTGCCATCCTGCATCAACACTACACTAAGTCCCACCCGTGAAGCATCGCAATCCACGGTATATGGCCTTGAACCCGTGGGCAAAACTAACACTGGTTCCGTGGTCAAGGCTGTCTTGAGCTTCTGAAAGCTCGCCTCACACTCATCTGAGTACCTGAACGGGTTACCCTTCTCAGTCAACCTGGACATCGGGGCTGTAATAGATGAAAAGCCCTCCACAAACCGGCGATAATAACCTGCTAAGCCCAAGAAACTCCGGATCTCTATAGCTGAGGTAGGTCTAGGCCAATCTCTGACAGCTGAAATCTTCTTGGGATCCACCTGAATACCCTCTGACGATACCACATGGCTTAGAAATGAAACCGAACTCAATTAGGACTCACACTTGGAAAATTTGGCATACAACTGACTATCCCTCAAAGTCTAGAGGACGACTCGAAGGTGATGCTCATGCTCCTCACGGATACGGGAGTAAATCAAAATATCATCAATGAAAACAATCACAAATGAGTCCAAATAGAGCCTGAACACTCGGTTCATCAACTCCATAAAAGCAGCGGGGGCATTTGTCAACCCAAATGAGATCACTAAGAACTCATAATGCCTATACTGAGTGCTAAAAGTTGTCTTAGGGACATCAGACGCCCTAATCCTTAGCTGATAGTAACCAGATCTCAAGTCTATCTTGGAAAACACTGTGGCACCCTGAAGCTGGTCAAATAAATCATCAATCCTCGGCAAAGGATACTTATTCTTAATAGTAACCTTGTTCAATTGCCGGTAGTCAATCAAATCCTCATTGAGCCATCTTTCTTCTTAACAAACAACACTGGGGCACCCCAAGGAGAAACACTAGGCCTGATGAAGCCTTTATCAAGCAGGTTCTGCAACTGATCCTTCAACTCCTTCAACTCTGGTGGGGCCATACGATATGGCGAAGTAGAAACGGGTTGAGTGCCCGGAGCCAACTCAATACAAAAGTCAATCTATCTGTCGGGTGGCATACCTAGCAGGTCAGTAGGGAATACCTCTGGGAACTCACAAACCACGGGCACAAACTCCATCGAAGGAACCTCGACACTAGAATCACGAACATAGGAAAACTATTCCAAACAACCCTTCTCGACCATGCGCCGAGCCTTCATATATGAAATAACTCTACCGGAAGAATGACTAGGAGTCCCCCTCCACTCCAAACGAGGTACTCCTGTCAAGGGTAAGGTCACTGTCTTGGCATGACAACCTAAAATAGCATGGTAGGGGGATAGCTATTCCATCCCCAAAATAACATCGAAGTCAACCATATCAAGAAGCAAAAGATCTACTTGAGTCTCCAGACCACCAATAACCACTAAGCATGAACGATAGACTCGATATACCACAATAGAATCACCCACCGGTGTAGATAAATATACATGAGTACTCAGGCAATCACGAGGCATAATCAGACAAGGAGCAAAACATGAAGACACATAGGAGAATGTAGACCTCGGATCTAATAAAACCGAAGCATCTCTACTAAAAACTGAAACCATACCTGTAATGACTGCATCAGAGGCCTCAACTTCAGGCCTGGCAGGAATAGCATAGCATCGGGGCGGAGTCCCTCCAACCTGAACATCTCTGGGTCGACCTACTGCTGGCTGACCTCTACCTCTCATAGCTTGTCCTCCACCTCTAACTGACTGGTCTCTACCTCTAGCACCTCGACCTCCACCCCTAGCTGGCTGAGGGGTGGGGGTGCACCTGGTGTGGGAATCATAGCACGGGAACCCGGATGCGGAGACCTACCAGAAGCTCGGGGGCAATACTTAGCAATGTGCCATGGATCACCACAAGAGTAACAAGCCCTCTACTGCTGGGATTGCTGGCCCTGAAACTATCCCTGTCGACCAAAATAACCAGCCTGAAAGCTCTGAAGTGGCGGTGCACTGATAGGAGCTGGTGGTGCACTACGGGATACCTAGAGTGCTGACTGGAATGGTCTAGGAGGATGATCTCTTCCTCCAGACGAGGCGCCACTAAATCGGCTGAAATGACGAGGTCTCTTGTCAGACCCCTGACCACTGCCTGGTGATAAGACCATCTCAATACGCCTGGCTATATTGGCCGCCTCCTGAAATGAGATATCTGTAACTGTCTACCTGGCCATATGAAGTCTAATAGGTTGAGCTAGACACTCAATAAACCTCTTCACCCTCTCACGATCGGTGAGGAATATCATGATAGCATGTCGGGCCAGAGTAATGAAAATGGTCTCATACTGTGTAACAGTCATAGATCCCTGCTGGAGGCGCTCAAACTGCCTCCGAAGACCCTCCCTCTGAGTAACTGGTAGAAACATCCCCAAAAATAACTCGTAGAACTGAGCCCAAGTCAAAGGCGAATACCCAGCTGGTCTGGTCAAGCAGTAGTTTCTCCACCATATTCCGAAGAACCTCATAGCAACTGTCCAAGAAATCCTGCGGATCCTTTGATGGTGCACTAGTAAATGTAGTAGGAAATAGCTTGGTGAACCGATCCAATCTCCACAAAGCATCAGCAAATATGGATGCCCCATCAACTGTCTGTGCCACAAAACCCGGTTGAGCTGCTCTAGCTGCCTGAGGTGCTGGAGTCTGGAACTTAGGAGCTAGTTGCTTTGGTGTGCGGGTAGCAGGAGTCTGGGTCCCTCGCCCACCCTAAGAGACGAATGGTGCAGTAGGAAGAAGACCAGCGTGAGCCACGCTCTCCATAAGGCCTACTAAACGGACCAGAGTATCCTGAAGAACCGGGGTGGCAATGAACCCCTTTGGGACCTGAGCTGGTCCGACTGCAACTGCCTGAGCAAGAACCTCACCGGCAAAGTCTACCCGTGGGTCCTCTACTGGGGGTACTGCTCTGGGCTGAGCCCTGGCTCTGCCTCGGCCTCTAGCACGGCCTCGGCCCCTCGTAGGAGCTACAACAGGAGGATCGGGCTGCTGATCGGTAGATGAGGAAGCACGCGTTCACGCCATCTACGAGAGAATAGAATAGAAAATCAGTTAGCATTTAGAAGTCAAACCGCAGGACAGAGAAGAAGAAATGTGAAGTTATTCCTAACTTTGCAGCCTCTAGGGGATAAGTACAGACGTCTCGGTAGCGATCCCTCAAACTCTACCAACTTTGTCCGTAAATTGTGAGACCTAAGCAACCTAGTGCTCTGATACCAAACTATCACGACTCGAATTCCCACCATCGAGACCATGATGGCGTCTAACGTTGAACCCGCTAGACAAGCCAACGTTCGTTTAAATATACCTATTTCCTTATTGTTGTCGTTTAAGAGAACAATGACGAACATGAACAAAAATGAATAAACAGTACGGAAGCTAAGAAATCATCAACTTAAATATTTAATAATACAAAAATCCTTATATAAACTCCCAGAACTGGTATCACAATTTCACAGACGGTCTAACATTTTTCTAAAAATAAAGGTCTGAAATAAACATATGCAACTGACTTGGAAATACAAGAAAAGACAGAAATGGAAAGGGATAGGAAGTGACGCCAAGGCTTGCGGACGCCTGCAGGACTACCTCAGTGTCGCCTGTGGACGGAAGGATACTCCCTCGATCACTGTCCACTGGGTCCGGTACCGTAATCTGCACAACATAAAGAAGTGCAGGTATAACATCAGTACAACCGACCCCATGTACTGAGTAACTGCAGATCCTAACCTTGGCGAAGTAGTGACGAGGCTAGGACACGACAAATAATAAACACCTGTGCAATTCAATAATATATATAACAGAAATGACGATAGGAAGTAAATAGTTAAGTACAAAAACGGGGATAACATGCTAGGGTACAAAGGGAAAAACAAATATTGAATAACAGAACAAGGCAACTGTCTAAGTATCAAAATAACAACAGAGAACAAACAAGTGCACGACATCACCCTTCGTGCTTTACTCTCGTTCTCACCAAAACAAGTGCACGGCATCACCCTTCGAGCTTTTACCTCACAATATCATGGCACGACATTATTCTTCGTGCATTATCTCTCATGTCATGGCACGGCATCACCCTTCGTGCTTTTAAAATCACAATATCGGCACTGCATTAACCTTCGTGCTTTTAAATTTAAAATCATGGCACGACATCACCCTTCGTGCTTTATACTCTCATCCTCACAATGCAATAAATAAATACACGGCATCACCCTTCATGCTTTACACTCTTCCTCACCCAAACAATAACCAGAACAACAATTTGGCAAGGAAGAACCACAATACAAACCATGATTTACAACATCCCGACAAGGGAACAATAACAGAATTATCACCATCCCGGCAAGGAACACAGCTATAACCAATCTCACTGAATGTACAACATAACCAAATAATCCTCAACCGAACAACTAATCAACAGTGTTCACAACCAAGTATTTCCAATAATTGATTAATCTCCGAAAATGAAATCTACTTTCATAACACAGTGGATATCGAAGAAAAAAACATATACCATAAGATATGACTCACGGGCATGCTTGACAACAAGGTATAGGTACTCATCACCTCACCTATATGTTGAACATGATAATAACATGTAGCACATATTACTCAACACCTATTCCCTCAAGCTAAGGTTAGGCCAAACACTTACCTCGGCTCCAAGAATCCAAATAGAGCCTCAAGCACCGCTTTTCCTTTCGAACCCGACTCCAAATCAATCGTATCTAGACATAATTGACCTAATAACATCAATAAAAGCAAAACAATTCAATTCCAATGCTTAAATATAGAATTCCCAACATTCTTCCCAAAATTCCAAAAATCGAACCTGGGCCCGCTTGGTCCAAACACGAGGTTCGGACCAAAACCCGATTACCCATTCCCCCACGATCCCGAATATATAATTTGTTTCGAAATCCGACCCCAAAACGAGGTCAAATCCTCAAATAATCAAAAATCCCTAACTCTACCGAAATCCCTAATTTTCTACCTTAAATCCTATGTTTTTAACCCTAAAATAGAATGGGTGTTAATAAAAATGGAAGAAAACAAGTCAAAGATTACTTACCTAAGAGGTTATGGTGAAGAAATGCTTCAAAAGTTTCCTAAGAGGTTTGGAGAAGAAGAGGTTTGTGAAAAATGGCCAATTTCCCGTAATACATTCTGTTTTGAACTTAAAAACAACCGGGCCAAAATTGTTCTTCGCGTTCGCGAAGGGTTGGTGACACAGACCTATGCGTTCGCGGTTGTGGGGCCGCGTTCGTACAGAGTAATTACTACCCACCCCCCCCCCCTTCCCAAGGTCTCCTCTAGGCCTATGCGTTCGCATCCTATGTGGTGCGTTCGCATAGCTCATTTTCCACCCCACCCCCCAGACCTCTATAACCCTGTGTGTTCACACTCCCTTGGGTGCATTCGCATAGGGTAAATACCTGGACACCAGAAATGCATTAAACACCAGATTTTTCACCAGTTTTGCACTCCGACACCTGCCCGGAACTCACCCGAGCCCTCAGGGCTCAAAACCAAATACACACACAACCTTATAAACATCTTACAGACTTATTCGAGTAATTAAACCACAAAAATAACGAATTAAACCTCAAAATCAATGAAATTCCTTTAAACTTCTAAATTTTCCATTTTTGATCTGAATCACGTCAAACTAAGTCCGTTTCTTACCAAATTTCACAGATAACACATAAAACATATTGAACCTGTTCCGGGCTCCGAAACCATAATACGGGTCCGGCATCACAGGTTTTACATCAAATCTTATTTTCAAAAAACCTTTATATCTTTCAGAAAATAATTTTCTTCAAAAATTCATTTTACGGACTTGGGACCTCGGAATTCGATTCCGGGCATATGCCCAAGTCCCATATTTTCCTACGGACCCTCCGAGACCATCAAATCAAGGGTCCGGGTCCGTTTACCAAAAATCTTGACCAAAGTCAACTTTATTCAAATAATTATTATAAAATCATCATTTTATCAATTTTCCACATAACGGCTTCTCGGCTACACGTCCGGGCTGCGCACGCACATTGAGGTGAGATAAGAGGAGGCTTTCATTGCCTCGAAACACATATTTAGCTAAAATTACACTGGATGACCTTTTGGGTCATCACACATGTGTAGCTAGTAACATCGAGCGTGGTGGGCATTAAACCAGTTGAACATGGATCTTGATGCGGCAGGAGAAAATCGAGTCATAGAGCTACATGAGTTGGAAGAGTTCAGATATCAAGCATTTGAGAGCACAAGGCTATATAAAGAGAGAATGAAGAGGTTACACGACAAAAACATTGTGGACCAAAATTTCAACCAGGAGACAAAGTATTGCTCTACAATTCAAGATTGAGATTGTTTCCGGGTAAGCTCAAGTCCCGATGGTCTGGACCATTCAAAGTGGTCGAAGTGTTTACTTATGGTGCTGTGGAAATTGCTGCTGCAGATGGGTCTAACGCCTTCAAGGTCAATGGCCAAAGATTGAAATTGTATGTGGGGATGAATGAAACCAGTGAGCTGGTTGTGGTGCATCTTTTTGAACCTCAGAGGCTGAGCGAGCCTTAATTGCGCGGCGTCGTGCCGCAATGGTAAATCAGGCGCTTCATGGGAGGCAACCCGTTGATTGTTGTACTCGTCGTGCCGCGATATTAAATCAAGCGTTGGTTGGGAGGCAACCCAATACATATAGTGTTTATAGTATAAAATACTAACATATGCAGGTGTACGAGAAAAGGGGTGAACACAGGACCCCAAGAAAGAGAAAAACAAAAGAATAATTACTGCTGACGCTTGTACTAGCGCGCCCGCGTGAAGCTAGCGCTAAGGTCGCGCTAGTCAGGTTTCTCACCGCCTCGCTTACTTCGCCACAAGTGCGGCCACGCTAATCTCGTGTTAGAGGCCGCGTTAGTGGGATTTTACACTGTCCCTCAACCCCTGGACTAGCTCACCCGCGCTATTCTAGCGCTAAGGTCGCGCTAGACCGTCTCGACACAGGTAAGTTTTTCGGATTAATTTTTTTTATTTTGTTATTTTCTTTTTTTAATTTTCCCAACCACCCAATTAATTTTCTACTCCCCCCCCCCTCCCCCCCGAACCGACACAACCCTTCCATAAACCTTTTCCCTTCTTCTTCTTCTTTTCCTCTTCATCTTCCCCCCCCAAACGCACGCAAACCCACAACTCAAGCACTCCCATCTCTAAGTCTTCTTCAACCCCCATTACTCCATCTCCCTCCTTAAACTCTATAGGTATGTACTTCTCACATTAATTTTCTTTTTATTTTGTAACTTTATTTTTGCTTTTCCATTGTGTACACGTAGCTTTTTCTTATTTGGTAGTCGTACTGGGTAGTAGTTGATTTGTACTGAAAAGAGATGAATTAGGAAGTATGGGGTGTTGTGATTATGTTTGGACTATTGTGGTGGTGCTTCATATCCATTATTGAGTGCTTTGGGTTTAAACTGTTAATTCTCACCACATGTTTGTAAAAAGGCCCCAGTGGAGGGAAGTAATGTGACTGATTTTGTGGTGAAGTCTGAGTAACCGCAGTTGGGTCACCCTGTTGTACTGAGATAATATTGTGCTAATTTAGGTACCATGCCTACATGCAAGCTTCAAGCCACAGGCGCCTCATCGAGTCGTTCGGCAAGAGCCTCCACCGGAGGAAGGCCCCAAAAATTAGTTGACTCGAGGCCTTTCAATAGCCACAAGTTTGTCTCAGCGAAGGCTCAGGATAGATTCGCTGAAAAAGAGGATAAGACAGCTGTACCTGAGCAGGTCATGGACTCTGAATCCATCAGGATGAACTGCCCTAGAATGTATGAGGTGTTAATGCAGCGTCACCTGGATGTTTTCTTTGAGGAACCTGATGAGGCAAATGCCATGATTATCCGGGAATTTTATGCCAATGCTCCGGAGCACGAAAACTATATGGTAACAGTGCGGAGAAGGCAGGTTAATGCCTCAATGGAGAACATTCGGACAATGTATAGGCTACCTCCACCAGCGCCTGGTTATGTGGATGCCTACCAGACCTATAGTGGAAAAATGACTCCCTGGGATACGTTCACCCTGACCATATGTCGATCGGGCGTCGCGTTGAACTGGTACAAATATGGGAGCAAATTCCATTCCTCGGCCCTCAAGTTTGAGGCCAGATTCTAGTTGTACCTGATCAATAGCCGACTCTTGCCATCCAAAAACACTTCAGAGGTGAACATTCCTCGAGGGTGTTTGATTTGGTGCTTCATGGTAGATGCACCATTCGATGTTTCCCGGGTAATTCATGAAGAGATATTTGTCCGCATGAAGGTCCAAAGGTATGGTTTCTTCTACCTATCGCTTGTTACTCGATTGTGCGCTGCGGCTGGGGTGCCTGAGGTGCACCCCTTCAAAGCTAAAAGAGTTACTACGGGAAAGGAGGTTGTGGCGGCAGATGAGGAATTAGTGGGGCATGACTCTAAGGAAGATGAAGCGGAGGAGGAACATCAACAGAGAGGTGAACAAATTGAGTACATGAAGGAGGAGCAAGCTGCGGACATTGGAGGCCCGTATAGGGCCAGTCGGGGACAGGGGTTGGATCACCAGGAGTCGGGGTCAGTGACACTGGGGACCCAAGTCGATGAGATGGACACCCCGCAAAAGAAATCTGAAAAGAAGATTATGGGCTGGCTACGCGCCCTGGGTCGTGCTTGCAACGTGAACCCAAACACTATCTCCGACCAATATTGAGCTGTCAGGGAAGTCCCCTTACCTTACTCTGCATTTTCATTGTCCATGAGGACATATCCTCATTATAAGTGTGGGGTGAGGGAAGTATTCCCTGTTTGCTGTACGTAGTACATTTGCTAATTGTTTGCCTTATTTTTTATTTCACTTGGTAGAATTGTATTTCATGTTTTCTTTTCGTTAAGTTGTAGTTAAGGTTGTTTTTGTTTTGGCTGTGTTGTACATAGGGTATAATCAATTAAGTCATCTTGGCCTAACGACGGATCCCTTCGACGGGGTTCTTGAGGGTCTAAGTCAATCATAAAAAAAAATAAAAAAAACCAGAAAATGTAGTGGACTCTTCCTGATGACGGCTTCTCAGGAAGTTTTCTTGAGGGAGATTAGTCCAAAGAAAACACCAAAAAGATTTTTTATTTTCTTTTTAGGTAGTGTAGTAACTCCCCCTTGGTTTTTCTTTTGACCACGGTTCTTTTCCAAGAGTTTAGCTTGAACCGGGTATAGTTAGTTGTCTTTTTATTTTTTAGTTGTTAGGACTCTTTGGGGCAAGGAGCTGAATGATAAAATACATAACTTGGTGTGTTACACACGAACACCAAAGAAACTAGACTGTGACGCTTAGGCTCATTGGTTGACTCCTGTAGAATGCCTTAATTTTGAATACTGTCGCATACTTGAATGCTCAATGGAGTGTCTTGGGGAACCAATTTGGAGTGAATTATGTGCCATGTGTGTGTAAGGTAATACATTGTACTCTATGTCCACTTTTGATACCTGGAACTTGCCACATGTGTGTGCAAACCGAAATAGTAGTTTGTTTAGTCTTAGAAGTGATATAGGCATTTCTTTGTTAAGCCAGACATAAATATATATCCACCTGATTGCAATTCACCATAGTTAACCCCTTTGAGCTTATAAGCCTGTTTTGTTGGCAACCACATTACAAACCATACCCAGTTGTTTGAATAGCCTGATTGTTTGAACCTTATACCTCCTATAAGCAATTGAATTGTAGAGAACATGTAAAAGTCTAAGTGTGGGGTGGTGATTTGGTTTTTGAGTGGAATCAGCGAAATAGGAAGATGGTGCGAAGCATAAAAGAATGAACACCACTGGAAAAAAATAATAATAATTAAATACAGGAAGAAAGAAGGACAATGAATAAATACAGTCCTTGATGGGTGGTGAGTTGAAGAAAAAAAAAGGCACCTAATGAAATGTCAGTAAATTAAAAAGAGTGGTGGAAATTTTGGCCAAACATGAAAATGGGCTGAATGTTAATGTAATTGTACTAAATGTGCTTAGGGAGGTTAGTCACTATACCCAAATGTATCCTACTCGTCCCTTATCCTGCATTACAACCAAATAAAGACCTATTGATCTTAGACTGAATAAACTGAATTAGTAGAGTACTACACTACGGGCAAGCCTATGGCGTATTTGTGTGGCATATGAATGTTATTTTTGGTGGTGAGTGAATTCTTTCGATTTAAAGTTCATGTTACTCTTACTGTTATCTTTTGTGGAACTACTCTCAATTGTGTGAAGTCAGGGCACGTGATTCATGACAGAGAGGTAAGTCTTGACCTCCTTGTAGAGTATCTTGAGGAAGTAAGAGTATAGCATGGCATGTGAGAGTCATCGCTTGAGGCATAGATGTTACACTGCTAGGTGCAATGCTTGTAAAATGTTCGTGGTGTGATACCGTAGGGAAGTGTTTGGGGAAAGAAGCCCTATAGGATATAATGGATTTCTCGAGGACTAGCAATGATTTAAGCGTGGGGTATTGATAACAGGCTAAATTCATATAGTTTAGCGTATGCTTATGCTCTAACTTAATGATGCTTCACTGTCTTAACGATTATTAAATGATGATAAGTTGGCTCTAATTGTGATTTTGTGTTTCACAGGAGTACAATGCACTATTGAGGACTTAGGATGGTGATTTGTGCGAAATTGAAGAAGAACAGCCCCAGGGGATAACTTATGGATGACTTGAAGGATGAAGACGTTTGGGACAGAATGAAACCCTATTAGCAGGGGCATTAGCGTGAGACTAGCGCGCCCGCGCTAGTTCAGTGATCTTCTGGGCAGTGCGAAACTCAATTAGCGCGGGCTGTAGCGCGAGACTAGCGCGCCCGCGCTAGTCCAGACAGGAAAAATACTTCAAAAAGGGTACTTTTGGAAGTTCGGGCCAATCCACTTAACCTATAAAAGGTTCAATTCGCCCAACGGAGTAGATTATCAAGGTTTAGAGTTAACTAGAAAATCAAGGGCAAGAGGCAAGAAGGGTAATTGGGCATCAATCCATATCTCCTTCTCTTGTGATTTTTATTATTGTTCATGAATCCTGTTGTAGTTTTCATTATTGTTATGAGTAGATAACTGTTCTAATCTACGGTTTTGGTGGAACCCGTTGGGGGATGACTTTATTGTGATATTAATATAGTTTTGATTGGTTGTTAATCTATATTTGTTCAACTACGTTCTTGTTGTAGTTAATTGAAAGGATCCTCAATTATTTGTGCCTATTTATTATGTATCTACATGAGAGAGAGTGTATATTTAGGTAGTTGTTTGAACAACATCACTCCCGGAGTATAGGCGAGAGTCATAACTGAGGGTTTAGATGTTGGATTAGAGATAACGATACCTCGGGTGCAATCTAAAGTGAATTGTAATGCAATCTAGCTAGCGTAACTTAAGAGAGTATGTCTAGTAAATTATCATAATTACTTGAGAGAGATTTATGGTAGCTGGAGTGTTCATGATTGATAGAGACAACTATGTCAAAACTATAGGAAGTATCCAAGAGAGAAGTTCACCAACGGGAGAAACCATAACCTTAGACCTTTATCGCATCTGTTTACACCTTAATATTAGTTGTCTTTTAGTTTATTTAATTTCATTCAGCTATAGTAAAAATACCGAAAAGTGATATTCATAACCTTTGGGAAATTGACTATTGAGAATCGAGTAGTCTAAACAACAAAAATTAATAGGTTATTTCCATGTGGGATTCGAATCTAGGCTAAATACTCATATTATATTTGCAACGCCCGCTTAATCTTTTTATAAGACATAGTTGAGCGTGATCACAAGTAAAAATGAAAATTTATTTTTAGAATACTTGACAACTAAAAGTGAACGGAGGGAATAAATTAAAGAGGTAATGATTTCCCATAGGAGTATTATATAAGAACGCCAATTACACCATTCCTGTCACAACCCAAATTTCCCCAACCTTAGGGATCGTGATGGCGCCTAACACCACACTTGCTAGGCAAGCCAACATTCGAGTTCGCTCAACTATTTCCGTTAATTAATCATTTAAACCGGATAGAACAATTTTAAACTAAACTCAATCTAATGGCTTTCAATAAATAATTCCAAATATAAAATAAATAAACAATAAATTAAGTGAGCCACGAACTAATTAAATAAATCTAGAACTACCCAGAGTCTGGTGTCACAATTCACGAACTACTAAAGAATACTACAAATACTGGGCTAAAAGAAATATTGCAACTGTTCTGAATATACTAAAACAGTTTTATAAAAATAGGAGAAGACTCTTGGGATCTGCGAACGCCGGCAGATATACCTCGTGTCTCTAAATGAATAGATGGCTGCTTTAAAAATCTCTACTACTGACTAGTAGTACCTGGATCTGCACAGAAGAGTGCACAGTGTAGTGTCAGTACAACCGACCCCATGTACTGAGTAAGTGCCGATCCTAACCTCGACGAAGTAGTGACGAGGCTACGGCGGGGCTTTTGCAATATAACATGTTACAATAATATATGAAGCAAGAAGGAATTCTAAACAAATAATTAAATACTGCAACGACAATAAAATAACTCAACCGCCTTTTCCAGGTTTCAGCTATAACCAATTCTCAAAAATATTTCCAAGTTTTCAAACTTTAACTTTAAATAAAAGTAGTGCCAAAAATATGTAGAATAGTAAAATAAACATTTAAGCTTTTCAAATCTTTGTTTTCTTTGAAATTCAGTAAAAATATAAATGTCCTCCCTTATTGCTCCTTCTTGAGGCGTGCTACCTGCTCCCACTCGTCTACCCTTATTGCTCCTCCCTAAATATATCACCCTTATTACTCCTGTTGCGGCGTGCAACCCGATCCCACCTGTCCACCCTTATAACTCCTTGTCGCAGCGTGCAACCCGCTCCCACCAGACATCTCATATCAATTTATTCATAAATTTCACAATTTAGGCCAATTCTTTCACAATATTTTCGTCTCAACAATTATAAATAAGAAACTGTATTTTTCTCAACTTCATCAATATCCTCTCAACCATGAAACCAACAGGAACATAAATATGTATATATATCTCGTAAAAACAATATCAAACCGCTCAACCATTTTGTAACACAAGGGAACCAAATAAAACAACCAATATTCTTTCCAAAATAACCACAACAATATTTAATAATAAAATAACAAGGCCAAGTAGTCATAGAAACAATAATGAACATAGAACAATTAAGACAAGAATCAATTAAGTTGGGAACGTGAAAGGGATCATGTTTAACATGCAATTTGGTGGTGCATAGATACTCGTCACCTCACATATACACCACACACATGCATTTCACATAGCAAACAAGTGGAGATTTCTATTCCCTCAAGTTAAAGTTAGACCAAACACTTACCTCAATTTCGCAGGCCACTCACTGCTCACTTATGACTTTTTCTTTAGAATCTTGCTCTAACTTGTTCGAATCTAATCATAATTAACTCAATATCCTTAATAACGCTAAAGAAACTAAATTTATTGAAAATTATAATTTTTCCTAAGTTTTCTCAAAAAAAGTGAAAATCCGACCCCGGGCCCGCTTGGTCTAAACTCGAGGTTCGGACAAAATTACATTTACCCATTCACCCACGAATCCAAATATACAATTAGTTTCGAAATTCGACCTCAATTCGAGTAAAGATTTGATTTTTACAAAATTCCCTAATTCTACCAAAGCCCTCAATTTTTACGATAAAAATTCTTAGTTTTTTATTTAAAAGTGATGAAAAACAATGAGTAATTGAAAGAGTAAAGTTTAGAATTGATTATCTATGACTTGGGGATGATATTTGGTGATGAAATTCGTTCCTAGGGCTGTGGCGTTCTAAAGTTTGAAGAAGAAGAAGTCTGCCCGTTTTATATATATTTTTCTGTCAGCTATTCTTCCTCGTTTATAATGCCAAACGATCCCGAAACTCGACTTTTATGCCTTTAATTGATTCCTTGTGAAATTTTAGTCAAGTTAGGCTTTTGAATCACTCAATTTGAACTTATAATGAAGGAGATATGCAGATTTTAATATTTGCAAATAGTGCAGATTTTTAATACGCAGTTAGTGGCAATTTCGTAATTAATCTGAAAAATCTTGCAACCTTAGTAAAATGACTATAAAATCCTAATACGATGTTCAAATTCGATGATTCTTTTTGCTACGGGTCCGTAATTACGATACGAATATAATCACTTCATTAAAAACATAAATTGGAGCTCATTTGTTCAATATGATATCATTTATGCTTGAAGAAACGACGTCGAAGCGTAAGAAAGAACGAGCGCAACACAACCCAAACCTATTTGAAACTCATCTGAGCCCTCAGGGCTCTAAACCAAACATGCACACAAGTCTAAAAGTATCATAAGGACTTGCTCGTGCGATCAAATCATGAAAATAACATGTAAAACTATGAATTAAACCTCAAAACTCATTATTTTTCTCAAGAACACTTAAAGTTTATTATTTATCAACCGGACGTCCGAATCACGTCAAAAAAATTCAGATTCTCACCAAATTTCACAGACAAGGCTTAAATATCATAACCAACCTATATCGAGATCTGGAACCAAAGCGCGATACAATTTCAAACGTTAATTCATTTCTTTATTTCATTAATAATTTAGCAAAATAATTTCTTTCAAAAATTAATTTCTAAGGCTTGGGACCTCGGAATTCATTTTCGGGCATACGCCCGAGTCTCATATTTTACTGGGGACCTCCAGGGATCGTCGGAACACATATCCGGGTCCGTTTACTCAAAATGTTGACCAAAATCAACTATAATCAAATTTAAATTCTAGAAATCACTATTTCTCATATTTTCACACAAAAGCTTTCCAGTTTCACGCCCGGACTGTGCACGCAAATCGAGGTATTAAAAATTAATCTTTTATGGCTATTAATCATAGAACGGAGTCTAAATTCATAAAATAACCCCTTGGGTCATCACAATCTCCACCTCTAAAACAAACATTCGTCCTCGAACGGACATAGAGAATTACCTGAATTGACGAACAAGTGTGGATCTCTACTCTGCATGTCCCACTCGGACTCCCAAGTAGCTGCCTCAATGACCTGGCCTCTCCACTACACTCGAACTAAAGAATAACTCTTAAAACTCAACTGACGAACCTGCCGGTCTAAAATGGCTATCGGCTCCTCCTCATAAGTCAAGTCTTTGTCCAATTGGACAGAGCTGAAATCTAACACGTGTGACGGGTCACCATGATATTTCTGGAGCATAGACACGTGGAGTACCGGATGAACTGAGGATAACCCTGGAGGCAATGCAAGTCTATAAGCTACCTCCCCCACTCTATCAAGAATATCACATGGCCCGATATACCTAGGGCTCAACTTACCCTTCTTCCCAAATCTAATAACACCCTTCATGGGCGACACACGAAGCAATACTCTCTCTCCAACCATGAATGCCACATCACGAACCTTACGATCGGCATAACTCTTTTGCCTAGACTGAGTTGCACGAAGTCTCTCTTGAATAATCTTGACCTTATCTAAGGCCTCATGAACTAAGTCTGTACCCAACAACAGAGCCTCTCCCGGCTGAAACCATCCAACTGACGATCTGCACCGTCTACCATATAACGGCTCATAAAGAGCCATCTGAATCCTCGACTGATAACTATTATTATAAGCAAATTTCGCTAACGGCAAGAACTGATCCCACAAACTTCCAAAGTCAATAACATAAGCACGAAGCATATCCTCCAATATCTGAATGGTACGCTCGGACTGCCCGTCAGTCTGAGGGTGAAATGATGTACTCAACTCCACTCGGGTACCCAAATCACGCTGAACTGCCCTCCAAAAGTGCTAAGTAAACTGCGTACCCCGATCAGAAATGATAGACACGGGCACACCATGAAGGCGAACTATCTCCCGGATATATAACTTAGCCAACCGCTCTGAAGTATAAGTACTTGCCACATGAATGAAATGTGCTGATTTAGTCAGCCTATCCACAATAACCCAAACCGCATCAAATTTCCTCTGAGTCCGTGGGAGCCCAACAACAAAGTCCATAGTGATACGCTCCTACTTTCACTCGGGAATCTCTATCTGCTGAAGCAAACCACTGGGTCTCTGATGCTCATACTTTACCTGCTGACAATTTAAGCAACAAGCCACATACGCAACAATGTCCTTTTTCATCCTTCTCCACCAATAATGCTTCCTCCTCAAGGATCCTAAAGACTCACGAAGGACTCCTCAAGGATCAACTCACGAAGGCCATCAACATTAGGCACACATAACCGACCATGCATCCTAAAAACACCATCATCTTCATATGTAACCTGCTTGGCACCACCGTGCCGAACTGTGTCCCTAAGGACCATCAAATGTGGTTCACAATCCTGCCGCTCCCGGATACGCTCAATTAGAGAAGACCGAGCGACTGTACAAGCTAGAACACTGCTGGGCGAAATATCCAACCTCACGAACTGATTAGCCAACGTTTGAATATCTGAAGTCAACGGTCTCTCACCAATTGGAATATACACAAGGCTTCCCCTACTCACCGCCTTTCCACTCGATGCATCGGCCACCATATTGGCCTTCCTTGGGTGATACAATATGGTGACATCATAATCTTTTAGTAACTCTAACCATCTCCGCTGCCTCAAATTTAGATCTTTCTGCTTGAATAAGTACTGGAGACTACGATGGTCAGTAAAAACCTCACGCGGCATGCTATAAAGATAGTGCCTCCAAATTTTCAATGCATGAACAATGGCTGCCAACTCTAAGTCATGAACAGGGTAATTCTTCTCATGGACCTCAACTGCCGAGACGCATGTGCAATCACCTTGTCGTCATGCATTAATTTTGTACCTAATCCAATATGAGATGCACCACAATACACCGTGCACAATCCTGAACCTGTGGGCGTCACCAACACTAGCGCCGTCGTCAATCCATCTTGAGCTTCTGAAAGTTCCATACACACTCATCTAACCATTTGAATGGAACACCCTTTCTGCTCAATATGATCTTAATAGTTGTTCTTAATCAATTGCAGAATCACCCAATAACTTCACGTAACAATAATCCCCTTTCTACCCTTCACAATACTGATAACGAGATGTGATTCATGAAGACCTCATAATTATATACCCGAATTAACGTGTCTCATTTAACGCCACATGGTCATGCACATACCTCGTAGGTCAAAGCTCAATAATTATAACACGGATTTGACAAATTATGCACAGTTAATTAATTAATTTATTTGCTTATTATTAGTATTACTTTTATTATTATTTATTCATTTATTATTATGATTATTATCATTATTTGACATGCATGACTCCCTACCAGTACTATAGTAAAAGTTTAATTCACAAGGGAGAATTTAAACACAAGAATTTCCATCACAAGAACATCGTCCTTACATAAGTTCCACCGCGGCTTGTAGCCCAATTTAAACATCTCAAATCATATTAAAATGCGAGGATCTCGTCCTCAATTATGAATCACAAGCAACATGTGTATCGTGCCAATCGAAACATTCCATTTCCTTCTTTTAAATATCTTTTGTTAAGCAAAATTACAACACGTAATGATAGACACAGTTATCTCCATAGAATTGATCAATACAAGTATTCACATAAGTAGATTTTAGAGTAACGAGGCTCACCCGAGAGTGGAGCATATTGGAAGAATTTTATTAGATACGCATAACCGTATTAAGTTCGGGAAATCATCACTTTATAATAATTGGAGATTATTCTTGTAATGACACCATTCAATGTAACAACCTCAACCATACCATAGAAAATATATCAACAGGCTAGGTCTCCACCTCTAGGAATCTGACCTCCACTTTCGACATTCCGACTTATTTTTCCCTAGCTGGTCATGTGAGTTGAGTTATAACTGCAATGGGGCACATAGCCTGAGTGTTCTGATGAAATATGACTCTCCAAAGTCTAGGACAATTTCTATCACTCTCCGAAATGAAGTATCAACCTGCCCTGAGTCGTACAAAAATTTTACAATCATATTTGAGTCCTTTGATGAGTCTGTGAACTTGCTCTCTGGTTATATGAACCGAAGTAGGAGTATGACGGGCTGACTTATCGAACCTGATGGCATATTTTGACATCGTCATATGACCTGACGCAACCGTTCAAACCTTGTACGCCACGTATTATGGAGAGTCCGAGAAATAAATGTTTCAAAATCATTTATGAGAACTAAGTCAAGTAGTTGATGTTGCACTGGCTGGTCGTCCTCTTCGTAGGCTTGCCTCAACCACCGGCGACCAATTTCTCTTTTACCATGTTGACTCAACACCGCTGAGCTACTCCACTTATTCATATACTCTTCGTTCTTATTTTAGGGTAACTCTCATCTCTATTGACACACAATGATCACAAAAGTATAGCTCTATACCGATAAATCTTGGCACGAACCATGTAGTCTAGAAGCTTGTTAATTATTGTACTCCCTCTGGAGCACCCCAAAATCCGCAACCGTGACTTCCGCGCTGAGTAGACCTTCTTTAGATTTAAAGTTGTTTGGATAACTCCTTTGGTACTGAGGTATAGGGTTATTAAGGAGGCAGACATACCGCAAGTCCCAGCTTTATCTCCTGAAAATCCTCAGGCCTTATACATTCCAAGACAAAACCGATATAACACATGACCCCACAATCTATTCCTTGACGGTGGACTCCCCCACTTGGCACGAAGTCCTAGGTCACAACGTTTGATAATACATAATGTTAAACTTCACAACTCATATAAATCAACCCCGTCGCCTTCAACTTATTCCCATGTTATGCAATATTGGAGTAGCTATAAATCCTTCTAGAATCTGAATTAGTCCAACATGTACCGACTGAGCTTGAACCTCCGTTTCTAGATCCACTTGAGATTGTACAATAGGTGTCGAGGTTCGAGCTCTAGACTAAGCTCTGCTTCTGTCTCTTCCCCTAATCGTAGCTGTCATTAGGGCTTCATCTCTTGTCCGGTTGTAGACGCTTTGCGTGTTGTCGAGATTTGTGAGAGGACAAGAATAGACAAGTTCAATCATCTCTGTATAGCCTCTGAGAGATAAGTACAAACATCTCTGTATCGATCCTTCAGACTCTACCAAGTTTATTCGTGAATTGTCAGACCTACACAACCTAGTGCTCTGATACCAACTTGTCACAACCCAAATTTTCCCACCCTTAGGGATCGTGATGGCGCCTAACACCACACTTGCTAGGCAAGCCAATATTAGAGTTCGCTCAACTATTTTCGTTAATTAAACAATTTAACCGGATAAAACAATTTTAAATTAAACTCGATCTAATGGCTTTCAATAAATAATTCCAAATATAAAATAAATAAACAATAAATTAAGTGAGCCACGAACTAATTAAATAAATCTAGAACTACAACAGAGTCTAGTGTCACAATTCACGAACTACTAAAGAATACTACAAATACTGGGCTGAAAAAAATATTGTAACTGTTCTGAATATACTAAAACAGTTTTATAAAAATAAGAGAAGACTCTCGTGATCTGCGAACGCCGGCAGATATACCTCGTGTCTCCGAATGAATAGATGGCTGCTCTAAAAATCTCTACTACTGACTAGTAGTACCTGGATCTGCACAAAAGAGTGCAGAATGTAGTATTAGTACAACCGACCCCATGTACTGAGTAAGTGCCGGGCCTAACCTCAACGAAGTAGTGACGAGTCTACGGCGGGGCTTTAGCAATATAACATGTGACAATAATATATGAAGCAAGAAGGAATTCTAAACAAATAATTAAATACTGCAACGACAATAAAATAACTCAACCGCCTTTTCCAGGTCTCAGCTATAACCAATTCTCAAAAAAATTTCCAAGTTTCCAAACTTTAACTTTAAATAAAAGTAGTGCCAAAAATATGAAGAATAGTAAAATAAACATTTAAGCTTTTCAAATCTTTATTTTCTTTGAAATTCAATAAAAATATAAATGTCCTCCCTTATTGCTCCTTGTTGCGGCGTGCAACCCACTCCCACCTGTCCACCCTTATTGCTCCTCCCTAAATATATCACCCTTATTACTCCTGTTGCAGCGTGCAACCCGATCCCATCTGTCCACCCATATCACTCCTTGTTGCGGCGTGCAACCCGCTCTCACCAGACATCTCATATCAATTTATTCATAAATTTCACAATTTAGGCCAAGACTTTCACAATATTTTGGTCTCAACAATTATAAATAAAAAACTGTATTTTTCTCATAACTTCATCAATATTCTCTCAACCATGAAACCAACAAGAACATAAATATTTATATATATCTCGTAAAAACAATATCAAACTGCTCAACCGTTTTGTAACACAAGGGAACCAATTAAAACAACCAATATTCTTTCCAAAATAACCAAAATAATATTTAACAATAAAATAACAAGGCCAAGTAGTCATAGAAATAATAAGTGAACATAGAACAATTAAGACAAGAATCAATTAAGTTGGGAACGGAAAAGGGATCATGTTTAACATGCAATTTGGTGGTGCATAGATACTCGTCACCTCATGTATACACCACACACATGCATTTCACATAGCAAACAAGTGGGGATTCCTATTCCCTCAAGTCAAAGTTAGACCAAACACTTACCTCAATTTTGCATGTCACTCACTGCTCAATTATGGCTTTTCCTTTAGAATCTTGCTCTAAATTGCTCGAATCTAATCATAATTAACTCAATATCATTAATAAGGCTACTGAACTAACTTTATTGAATATTACAATTTTTCCTAAGTTTTTTAAAAAAAGTGAAAATCCGACCTAGGGCCCGCTTGGTCTAAACTCGGGGTTCTGACCAAATTACATTTATCCTTCACCCACGAACCCAAATATACAATTAGTTTCGAATTCCGACCTCAATTCGAGGTAAAGATTCGATTTTTACAAAATTTCCTTATTCTACCCAAATCCTCAATTTTTACCATGAAAATTCTTAGTTTTTGATTAAAAAGTGATGAAAAATAATGAGTAATTGAAAGAGTAAAGTTTATAATTGATTATCTATGACTTGGGGATGATATTTGGTGAAGAAATTCGTTCCTAGGGCTATGAGGTTCGAAAATTTGAAGAAGAAGAAGTCTGCCCGTTATATATATTTTTCTGTCAGCTATTCTGCCTCGTTTATCGTGCCAAATGATCCCTGCTCGGTTTTTATTCCTCTAATGTATTCCTTGTGAAATTTTAGTCAAGTTAGGCTTTTGAATCACTCAATTTGAACTTATAATGAAGGAGATATGTAGGTTTTAATATTTGTAAATGGTGCACATTTTTAATACGCCGTCAGTGGTAATTTCGTAATTAACCTGAAAAATCTGGCAACCTTAGTAAAATGACCATAAAATCCTCATACGATGTCCAAATTCGATGATTCTTTTTCTTACGGGTTCATAATTACGATACGGATCTAATTAATTCATTCAAAACATAAATCTGAGCTCATTTGTTTAATATGATATCATTTATGCTTGAAGAAACGAC
This sequence comes from Nicotiana paniculata, assembly GCA_005239505.1. Lineage (NCBI taxonomy): Eukaryota > Viridiplantae > Streptophyta > Magnoliopsida > Solanales > Solanaceae > Nicotiana > Nicotiana paniculata. Next base: position 90,133 of record ML301171.1, read on the forward strand.
GTCGAAACGTAAGAAAGAACGAGCGCAACACAACTCAAACCTATTTGAAACTCACCCGAGCCCTCGGGGCTCTAAACCAAACATGCACGCAAGTCTAAAAGAATCATATGGACTTTCCCGTGCGATTAAATCATGAAAATAACATGTAAAACTATGAATTAAACCTCAAAACTCATTATTTTTCTCAAGAACACTTAAAGTTCACTATTTATCAACCGAACCTCCGAATCACGTCAAATAAATTCAGATTCTCACCAAATTTTGCAGACAAGGCTTAAATATCATAAAAAACCTGTATCGAGATCAGGAACCAAAATACGGGTCCGATACCAACGGTTTCAAACGTTAATTTATTTCTTTATTTCATAAATAATTCAGCAAAATAATTTCTTTCAAAAAATTAATTTCTAAGGCTTGAGACGTCGAAATTTATTTTTGGGCATACACCCAAGTTCCATATTTTACTGCGGACCTTCCGGGATCGTCGGAACACAGATTCGGGTCCGTTTACCCAAAATATTAACCAAAGTCAACTATAATCAAATTTAAATTCTAGAAATCACTATTTCTCATATTTTCACACAA
>MDKI01178967.1:0-38830 GCA_005239505.1 Nicotiana paniculata
GATCTTGATTCACTTCTGCACTTGTGCGTTCTTAATTCAAGAAAGAATACTTCAATTATTTATGGAGTCAGTTTTTGAGTTTTTCGTTCAGTTCTGGTACAACTCTTCCTAGGAGAAAGAGTTCGTATTAAACTCAACTTCCTTCCTTCGTTACTGTCATTGCTCAATTCAGCTTCTATTCTCTTATCAATTTGCAACCTTTTCGCATTAGGAGACACTCTCTTTGTTCATTGATACTTCACAATCGCATTCATATCCTATGCATATACGGTTCATGTGCCAACGCACCAGGTAAAGTATGTGTGCGCTGATGGACCTGGTTCAACTGGTCAGACATTTGTCAATCTTCAAAACTATACAGTGACTTGGGTCAACAACCTCCTACTTTTATATTCTATTTTCAACTCTTACTCTTAGATATCTAGGGTCCTGCCCCTCCAATGTGAGCACTGCCTAGGAGTCCATGAGACTCCTTCGAACTTTGACACACTAGGGATGGCCTTTCCAAACTTGTTCACAAAAACTGTTCTTTGAAAAGGTTCTGGTGTGAGAATTGCCCGGGGTCTTTGAGGCCCTTGGGAACTTTGACACACCAGAAGCCATTTGGGGTATTATGGACTATTGGTGTACCTCGGACTTGCTTGAAGGCCTGACTTCCAAGTGACATTGGGCCTGCCAAGGTTCCCTATAGTATAATGATTTTCATTATGTAATTTTTCGGTCTGTAATAATAATCTTTGTAAAAAAGATATGGGATTATTAATAAAAGCTGAGGAGGAATTTTATATATCTTTTATCATATCCGGGCAGAAACCATGCCCATAGGCTATTGTGATGATATTTATATGCATTAGACACCATGTTCATAGGGTTTATCTCATTATGCTGAATTTTCATCCTGGAAATTCTGCTTCTAGGTCGTTTATCAATTCTGCATTAATAATCATGTTCTCAGAACCTCCATGTTTGCATTAGAAATCATGTTTCTAGGAGTTCTCTTGTTGAATTTGCTTGAAAATTGGCTAACGCCTTTATTCTCTTAGACATCATGCATATAGAAAATAAGTGTAAAAACAGCTTCAACACTTAGATATCATGCTTATAGAGAAAAATGTACGAAATTTCTATGTCATAATGCTTGTAATCAGTTCAGCACATAGAAAGCATGCCTATAGCATCTAAAAGATGAAATATGCCTATTAAAATCAATCACTGATTTATGATTATGCACTGATTAATGCTTAGATACCATGTCTATAGGATCCTGCCCGGTTATCACTTAGGCAAGCCTGTAGGACAATTAAAATTCTGAAGTTTCAAAACTGTGTTTGTTTGACTTCTTATAAACGTGCCCAGATTCAGTAAGTGATAAAAATCCAGTAGGCAAACTGTTAGCTGCTCACCGCCTCGCTTTAATAAAACTGTTGTATATTCTATTTGAGCTCATTTAGATATCCTGCCTCTAGGACCCTAAATCATAAATATTGTTTTTTTGAATAGCGTGCAATTGTTTGCCTATTTATGGAGGTAAATACGAGCCCCCTTAATTGCTCTTTATGTGATAGTCCTACTTGATTTTGTTTGTCGCTTAGTTTTCTCCTTTTAAGCAACATAGGTGATTCTAGAACTACCTTAAAATAGAGGTCCTAAACACCTCCAGGGGCATAGGTAAGGGATGGGTAGCGCATGCATAGGATACGTACCAGATACTATTAGAACACTTAGATGATAATGGAAAAGGGGAAGGGTAATTGGGTAGTAAAGTAGATGATGAGTTGTGCGCTAATGCTACGCGTAACACCTCTATTTGAGGAAGGTTACCGAGTATTGCATGGAAGTGATCATATAGGCTAATAAACTTAGGACCCCCTTTAATTCCCGTTTTGAACGATTTCTATTTGTTTAAATGGATTTATTTTCTTTAAAGACTAATTCTCTTAAATTAAGTTTGGTCGGGACCCACCGTTGTGGACCTCGAGGGGTGCCTACCACCTTCCCCTCAAGGTTATTTCAATCTCTTACCCAATATTTGGTAAAGTAAACCAGTTTATGAGTTATTTTCTTTAGGTGCCCTAACGCACCTTAAATATTGTTAGGTGGCGACTCTTCAAATCCCATACATCATCCCAAAGAGAAATGAGTTGTCCAAAAATGTCGAAACCTTGGACTCCGCGAGGAAAAAGGGGGGCGCGACAGATGGTGCATATCTGACCAATGATTTAAAATGGAGACTATACTCTCGAACACTCACATTGCCTTGCTTGAGGGCTAGAAACTGATCGACTCGGGCCTGTCGAATCTCTCACGGTAAGTACTGGGCAAGGAAGGAATCTAAAAAATTCTCCCAAATAGCAGAAGGTGCATCACGTCCCCTAGACCTTTCCCATCCCTCGTACCAAAGGATGTCTATATCTCGGAGTCGAAAAGCTGCTAGCTCAACTGCCTATTTCTCTGTGGCATGCATAACCCGAAAGATCCTGTGAAGCTGATCTATGAAATCCTGCAGGTCTCTCTCTGATCTGTCCCCGTGAACTATGGGGGAATCAAAGAAATAAACTCTCGGACCCTTGAACTCCCAGTTCCCTCAGAAGGTCCTGCACTAGCGGATGCCCTAGCCTGTTGTTGGGTAGCTACCAACTGTGCCAACAAATGCATCGCATTCCTTAAGTCCTGATCTGATGGAAGCGGAGGGGGAACTGGATGTGCGGTCTCCCTAGGAATCTCCTCAGGTGGCGGAGGAGCCGGTAATGGCTGAGTAGAGGTCTCTCCTTGGGCCTCTGATTGGGCCCCATCTACCAGGGGTACCCTGCTAGTCCCCTCACCTACTGCTGTCTCTCTCCTCTGGCTAGCCGTAGTCTTCCTAGTTATCATCATCTGTGAATGCAAATGCCAACACGTAAGTTTAACTCAAATTTCCTATAACTCAGTTCTACAACACGATTAAGATTTGAAAGAAGGGAAACCAACTCCTAAATGTCCTATAGTCCCCTGCTTATATAATGTGGTGCACCCCACATCTATAAACAAGAACCTACTAGACACGGCTTGTAGATTCCCTAGGACATAACTGCTCTGATACCACTTTTTGTCATGCCCCGAGCATGGGGGCGAGACTGGCACCCAGTGCCTCATCTATCCTTGCGTGCCAACTTGCGACTCAGAATTAAATATAATGTCATACTTTGGCCAGGGGCCATGTTACAAGACAATTTGCGAAGAAAAATATATAACTGAACAGAGACTAGTGCTGACTAAATGTCAACATAAAGCTGGGCCGGCAAGGCCGTCATAACTACTATAACTGACAAGCCAACAAAATATACGTACAGGGCCTACAAGCCCAACATACTGCACTAACTGACAGGATATATCTACAAGCCTCTACTGATAGATGAACTGGGATCAGAACAAGGCCTCGACCTACCCATAACCTATCCACATATATACAAAAAATGTACGCAAAACTTCTAGACTCCGCAACTCCGAAGGACAGGGAGCTTACCGATAAAGCTGAACTCGGGCAACACCTACTAAGGAGGTCTACTCATCTGTCTATCTGAACCTGCATAGCATGGAATGCAGCGCCTCAGAAAGGGACGTCAATACGAAATAATGTACCGAGTATGTAAGAAAATATACAAAAATATGAAACTGAACTGATAATCTGAACATATACTTACCTGCTGATACTGACTCAACTCTCTCAATATAGTAAGTAAAATAGATGTCCGGCCCTATGAGGCTCGGTATATATATATATATATAACTGCTCTGCCGTAGTAGGCTCGCTCATAGGCGCTCGGCCATAGTAGGATCTGCATCTCGACCCACTGAGCTCGTTCATAGGCGCTCGGTCACAGTAGGCTCGGTAAATAACTTACCATCTGATCAGAGGTTGCCCAATAGGGGCCTGCCCATCGATTATCTCTCGATGGCAATGAAAATATTGTAATACTGTATATATAGATTCTCTGTTCTCTTGACTGTAAGAAGATAATACTCAATTGAATATGAAGTCCCGATACGGAAAATATTGTAACTTACAAGACTAGGAAAATATACGTAAATTTCGGGATATGAATTTTTCTTTATGCCTCGTTATTAAACTCGTGTAATTACGAGATCATACAAAATGAAGGAAGGGCTTAGCCTTAACATACCCCGAGTAGGAAAAAATCCGTATGATATTCTTGGAAAAGTTACGTCGTACTCCCTTAGAATCACAAAATCCCGTTGTTATTATGCAATGTAATTCCGTATGAATTTCTTTACTAATCTAAAAATTGTCGTTGCTACTGTAACATGAAATCTTATGTGAGCTTCCAACATCTCCTCCAAAAATGAATTTGATATCAATTGAATATCATTGTAAAAATGACTAACTTGAAATTCCTTCTGCATTTTTTTTAATGGCAAAGTGTAGTTTCCATGTGTTATCTTGATAGATTGCCCAAAGACCCCTTAATGCCACCTATCCTAATGACTATTGAGTCATCAACTTGGCCTTAATTTGCTGCTACCTTGAAGTGTAATACTTATCCAAATGTGCTTAATTAATCACCCAATAATTTCTTAATTAACTAGGTAATCTCTCATTATTCAATAATTAATCAATTTCCCATATAATTAAAAATTATTTGAAATTATTTAAAATTCTACTTATTTTCAATACACTTTATACATCATACTATCATAGTCATATGGTATCTTGCATGGTACTAGCCTATAAATATCGGTTATTATCGCTCGGCCCGTATTTTATCCCAAACTTGACAACCTTCAACGAAACTCATTTTCTTTAATTCCAGTATCCTTTATCCTTCATGAACCTTCTTATCGCTTGTTATAAATTCATAACTACGTTAACCTCAAGATAATCTTATCACTGTGTCTATGTCAATTAGCTGAAGACAAAATTTTAACATACGAGAAACGCGAAATGTAACATTAAAGATCTTCTTGAATATTGGAACTCCGATCTCGCCAAAGCAATTACATTCAACTTTTACCAACTTTGTTCCGGAATCTCACTTTAAAGAACCTAGGATAGATGTCTCCATATAATTTTGGACTGACCTGACAATACGAACATGGTAGTTAATCACCTTATCTTATCCCATTGCCTTGCTTCTCTAGAGCATGGTTTACCTGACTTTTGCCAACTTTGTTCCGACGACCCTTCATTACAAGTAGCTTTGCCCACGAGGATATCCTCTGACAGTGCCAAGGCCCTCTTGAATTTTGTGGTTATCTTTTTCTCCTCCTCTTGTAAGTTTATATCCAGTGGACTCTGTTGCAATAAATTTTTAACTTTCATCAGCTCTTCTCTGTCTTTGTCTACCTATGAAACTACATTATTAAAGTATTTTTTATGAAGTAACTTTAGCCTTTGTTGCATCATTTTCAGTTTTCTTACCACTGCATACATCATGCAACCATCAACCTGGACATTCCAGCGTATGTGGATTAATCTCAGCCACTCATGTGAGAAGGGCAATAAACATAATGTGCCATAAACATATAGCCCACTAGAATTATGTGTCCTACTTAGCTAGAAATGAATTGCAGCACATCACTCTTCTTGAATCTGATCATTAACAGACTAAGAATTCAGAACCCAACTTGTGCTTGTGTTCAGAACCTTTTAACAAACCTCCAAAATCTCGGCAGTTTATTGTGCATACAGTCAAAAGTTTTGCCATTATGGCACATGGGTGCTACATCTTTTTCTTCATATTTTTTATCATATGCTTGTTAACATCAAAGTAATTAATTAGAGAAAGTGAAAGGTTTCACTTTAAGTCTATGAGACTTAGTTCTGATTTTATTTCCCTAATAAATGTTGATTACACATATTTGTGAAGGAATTGAGTGTACGTTGTTGCATCTGCTTGCATTGCCATTTTCCATAAGTTCTCACCCGTTTCCTTCTAAGTATAAGCATGTGAACTTGATACCTCATTTGGCTTGCTGTTTCTAATTAGAAACATTTAGATTAGTGTCAAGAAAAGTTTCTGGTTTTATTGTCTCGTTATTCTCATGGCGACGTGGGTAATTAACTGATCATGTTGACTTTAAAAGATAATGTTCTAGATAATCTTAAGCCTTTAACCAATATCGAGAATCAAAACAATAGCTGACACTAATTGCTTATTTATTTGCAGAAAACGTCCGAAATCAATATCGAGAATCGAAACAAGTTGAAGCATTCACACACTGCTTTTGCTCTAATCATCGAGGTTTGATTTTTTCTCTTATTTTTCTTAAAGTATGAACTTGCTAACTTTGCATGAAAAGATTCCTATACCAGTTTTCATGTGACTAGGAAAAAAGAAGGAAATGGTTGATACTTCGGATACTCTATTAAGTAAGGACATCTTTGTGGCTACAAGAAAAAGAAAACCTGGTCAAGTATACAGAGGCTCTTATGAGAATACAATTAGTAAAATTGTAAGAAATTTCTATTTTAAAGTTTGTCGTGATTATTTAATTTTTTCTTAATTATTGACTTAGTTTTATTTACTTAAACTGTGTTCTCTTGCATTTGGTTTTTAGGCTGAAATGGAGAGAATACAATCAATTCAAGAAAGTAGAGATGACAGTAATTCAGTTGACGCGTTTGCATCAGTCATCGGATCTGAGCATCAAGGTCGGATAAGATTGTATGGACGAGAAGTTAACAAGACTGTCTTAAAAAAGAAAAAAAGAGATATTGAATCCTCTGTAAATGCTACTGATGAGAGAATGCAACAAAAAATGGAGGAAATGAAAGAGAGGATGCAACAAAGAATGCGGGAAAAAAGTTGAATGCACAAAAGCAAGCTATGGAACAAGATATTATGATAAAAGTTGCTACACGACTTCAACGTCTCAACCCCGATTTGACTTGATTCTAACATGCTAATATTCGGTGATCGTGCACCTGGAGAAGCTTCTTCTACACAACAAGAAGCTATTCAATCGTCCATTTGCTAACAGTAACAATCAAGGTTAGTCTACACCAAATGTTACACGTCTTTTCGAGAAGAGAGTATGTTGTATCTTCATTTTATTTGAACTCTTTCTAATAATTGTTGTAATTGAGGCATAGTTGATTGAAGCTTTTTACTGTTGCACTGATCTTGTTTGGGCTCTGATCCCTACCCGTGTTATTAAATCGTCAGGAAGAACACAAGTCAAATGGAAGAACTTCCATGACGATTTAAGACCAACCAAGAGTATCATATAAAGGAACAGAAATATATGAATATGCAGAGTAGGCATGGTCGACTATCAGCCAGAGGCGGACCCATGTGCATGGGTGAGGGGTCACCGGATCCCGTAAACTTCGGCCGAAATTCTGTGTATATATATACGTAAATACCTTGAAAATGATTAATTTAAAACAGTTGGCACCCTGAACACTAAAAGCATTTAGGGGGCGCTGGTTGAACAGAATAATATGCCCCCTCAGGTAAAAATTCTAAGTCCACCTCTGCTATCAGCCATTCTGGTTGGTTGATGAAATATAAACCAACACAGGATCCCTGTCGAGGAGCGAAGCAAACAAATGATCAGTATAAGAACAGAAAAGATCCACTTCCTTCAAAAAAGAGAACTGAAAGAGTTCCAAAATGATAAAGTAGGTTACCTTTTGGTATCTGACGACAAACTAGTGCGGAACCAATTGTTGTAATTGAGGCGTAGTTGATTGAAGCTTTCTACTGTTGCACTGATCTTGTTTTTGGATGCCTCGGTGAGTGTACAGTACTTTGAATTTTATGACTAAACTAGTGATCTTTTGTGACGCTTGATACTCGATTTGGTTTATGTTCAGTAACTGCTTTTCGTTTTTGACTAACTGGAAGTTGAGTATTATGAGATTACTGAATACAGCTAAATCCCATAACTCTTTTGGTTTGAATTTTATTTCTATGAATAGAGTATGTTTTAGCCAACAGCTTTCCAGTTAACACTACTATGCACATGCATCAGTGACCCAACAGCTTTCCATTTGATTGACTCCTCTAGTTTTTCACTAACAGGTAGAGACTTGTCTTTCTACGAATTTTGTTTCTTTTTTCTTTCTGGGGATCATGTTTTAGTTTGATTGGATAAGCAAAGTAGTATTGGAATGATTAATTGGGTGGAGTGGAATGGTTTCAGATGATTAGCTCCTTGAGAACATGATCAGATGGTTTCAGTAGTATTGGAACATGATCAGATGGTTTCAGATCATGTTCTACTTCTTGATTTTCACCTTGTTGTCATTGTTATTCTTGGTTGCTGCTGAATTTTGTGCTACTGCACGCTCACCATTATTGTTTGGTGTCATCAGCTTGTCGAATTTTTCGCTCTTTGTCAACACAATGTCAATCTGACTGTACTCAACACAAATAATATGCCATTATTTTTACACTTGTTACTCCATCCGTTTGACTAGACAATATATAATTCTTATATATATATAGATAGATAGATAGATAGATAGATAGATAGATAGATAGATAGATAGATAGGATTCTCTTGAAGAGATAATAACTTTATTTATACTCTTTTGTAGGTGGAGTAGATGAAGAAATGAAAAACGGAGGCAGTGATGAAGATCTAGACCTTACTTAAGAAAATTTTAAATAGTTGATTGTTGTACATGCATGTGGCGGTTTCTAGGAATATTTGTTATCAAAACTTTAGAAAACTTTGAACTCTTGAAATATCAAATGTATGTACTTGGTAACATTTCATCACTGATATATGTGGATTTATTAGTTAGCTTGTTGGACAATTTGGATTATGAATAGTTTCATTTTGTTATTTATATAAATTTTAGTATTTTATAGTTTATTGTATATATGTGTAAATCTTTATTTACAATAGGGGCAATATTTTCAATTCAATTAAACTGTTATAATAAGTAACAGAACCGTTTCCATAGGACCTGCAAACCGTTCTAAATAATCTAAAAACTGCTGCAATATGTAGTTCAACTGTTGTAATATCATAAAGAAATCATTGTCGTTTCTGCAGTAGCCATAACGGTTTAATAGATATAGTAACAATTATTTTCGTTGCATTTAACGTTATGGTAATGGACATTAACCGTTGTAGTTGACAAGAATAATCTTTCCAACAGGAAGAGGGAAAACTATTGCGATAGACCTTACTATAGCAATGATTATCTGAACTGTTCCAGAATCGTTCCATAAGCTCTATAGCCACGTCAGCTTGTGGAACGGGCGCTGAACCGTTGCATTACCTCTATGGCAACGGTTTACCTATCTGTAGCAACGGTTTTCCATGCGTAGCCATAGGTGAATTTTCCAGTAGTGTGAGCTCTAGCTCGGCGTATCTCAACTGGCAAGTAGTGGCGAAGAAAGGCCTCAGAAAATTCCTTCCACATAGCTGGAGGAGCGTTCAGACCCTTGGATCTCTCCCAACTATCATACCAGAAAATCGCTAAATCCCGTAACTGATAAGAAGCCAACTCTACTGCCTCAATATTCACTAGAATGCATAACCCGCAGTGTACGATGAACCTGGTCAATAAAAGTCCGTGGGTCCTCCTTGGGGTACGATTTGGTAAACACTAGAGGATCTAGATTAATAATCACGAACTCTCGCGCTAGCCGATTTATCAGCAACATCGGTATTCTGCCTCTGAACCTGAGCAACTACCAAGCTAGTCAACAACTACACCGCACTGCGCATATCATGATCTATTGTGCCAGACGAAGGAACTGGATATACTAGGTGCCATCTAATATCCTCTGGAGGATACGAAGTAGATGAGGTATGAGACGACATCTCACTTTGGCCTGCTCTGGTTGGAGGCACCTGACTAGTAGCCTCTCCCATAGTTGTATCAAGCCATCTACTAATCGCTTTCTTCCTAGTCGAAGGCATCGCTGAAAGAAAACAAGGTGAATATTAGAGACAAACACTTACGACTCAACTCTATGCACGATTTAGATTTAGGAAGAAGGTAACAACCCTAGATATCATGTCGCGTCCTGATTATAAATGTGGCGCGCTACACCCATAATCAGGACTCTACTAGACACGACTCATAGTGAACCCCTAGGATAGACCTGCTATGATACCAAGTTTGTCACGACCCAATCGAAGGGTCATGACTAGCACCCGGGCCATAATTGCCGAGCACCAACGTACATTTTATCTAACCTTCCTAATTATCTTTGAGGGCTGACGAGATCAAGATAATGGTATACACAGATCATGAACAACCAACAACGAAAGATAATGGCATGAACATACATAACATGGGACGACAAGACTATCAAGAAACTATATATAAGGTACGAGCTACCACGCTGACATGAGAGACTATACAAAAAAAAATCAGCCGCTAAGGCATTCCAAACCATACATGAATCGACACCTGTCTATGAGCCTTTAAAGAAACATAAGTGTTGCAACATTGCCGAAACAGGGCCCCGACATACCCATAATGTCTATAACAAAAATGCATACGAAGACCACGGAAAGTCCGGAGAAGGGATCTCGCCAATAAACGCTAAACTGGGCATCCTATTGTGGTGGGGGAGCTGCGTCTACCCCTCTATCAGGACCTGCAGCACGACATACAACGTCCACAAACAAAATGGACGTTAGTACAAATAAAGTACTGAGTATGTAAGGCAGGAAAGCATAAATAAGAACAGTAATGTAAACAGGGATAGAGAATATACAACCTGTAACATCTGGGTACCTTTGAAGGCTACTGACATGAAAGGCATGATGCATACATATATATACATAAACTTTTAAAACATATGCCTCTGTGGGCATCGTCATCATCATATCATATTCGGCTGTAATAGGATCGGTAAAACGTACCCGACCATCATAAGGCTCGGTAGAATCGTACCCAGCCATGTGGAACTCGGTAAAATCCAACTGATTAGTGGTTGAACTATAGGTTCCGTACCCGGCCGATCACAGCGCGACTCGGTAGAGTAAAAAATATACATATATATAATGCATGTTGGACACATTGGAATCATATTTTAAACGTTTCGGAGTGACGTAAGGTCGGTATTTCCCGTACACATTATTAGGACTAACTCTTCATCAAGAATCTTATAAGAATCAGGAAGTACCAACAACATCGATAACATAAGAATAATAGAAGCAACCTCAACATAAATTGTTCCATAATAAGGGAAACAATGTAAGTACTGCTAGCTTCTAAGAGTAGAGTATCTTTAGAAGCTCGTTCATTACATTATGTACAATCTGAGTCGTGCAAAATAAGGAAAGGGATAACCTCATATACCTTGTTTATACTGCCCAACCTCAAGCTATGCAATATGTCACGACTCCTTAGTCTACAATAAGAGAAATGACACTATCATTATCGTTTAAATGTCGTAACTATTATGTATCGACCACAACCTATTTTACGATGAAATAGACAGAACCTCCCCTATTTTTATGAATTCTCACAAGTCAAAACAATCACCAAACAGCCCAAACGACATTAGTAATAATCATATTGAGCCCCCCAAAACAGTCAACCAACCAACAACATTACTACCAAGCCTTTCGATATATATGTCACAAGTTCTAGCTTCAACGACTTAGCCTTAACTTGGATAATATTAAATACATGTGGAGTAAAGCTTCTTTAGCTTTAAATAGAATGAACGACTCTAATTTGAACTTAATTGTCCATGAAATATCCCTCCAATGCAACCACAAGAACAAGGAAGCAAAAGTAGCAATCAATTAGGATTTTTCGGCACTAGAATCACTTTAGAAGACATGAAATCACCTAGGGTAGATATTAAAAACTTGAGGGAGTAATAACATAGCATAAAACACTTAAAATAACCTCCCACATGAGCTGGAACAACACAATGTCAGCAACAACAATAAGAACAAGAAACTTACTAATGCCACGGGATTCCCGATACTTGATTTGTGTTGTTTTCCCTTTGTTTGGGTCTTGGATCACGAGGGAACCTTGATAGAGTATTTTAAGGGTTCTAAGGTCTGAATACACTGAAAAAATGACTTAAAATGGGGTTTAGGCATCTTACATATATCCATATATCTTAAACCGCCTATGTGGGCCTCATAGAGAGCTGTTTCGCAAAAATGCGAATATGTCTCTACTCCGAGAACGGTTTAATGCGTTGGAAACTAGACTCATAGATATTCAATTTGGTTTGTAGATCATCCCGTAATTCCAAGTAGATTGGGAGAAAAACTTAGTAACATTTGACCTAAATTTTAAGTAACATTATGAACGTATGTTGCGACAACTTTTGTCGACTTTTGTTTCATAATTCGTTTTAAGACAAGACTTATGATACATGTATTATATGATTCAAATACCTTAAAACATGACCTCTTGAGAATATTAAGAACCTCTAGATTTACCCGAAAATATGGGTTACAACATCCTTGATTCGTTTAACTTCTAATACTTGTTAACCACTCTTATACACCCTTGTATCATTTAAGACCAATAGGATTAACTTCTTATCATCTCAAAGATATTATCTTCTAGGATTTAGGTCGACTAACTTACGGTATGAACTAACGTACGTGAATAGGGGTTGTAACAACTATGCAAGCGAATGCGTGATTGAGAAAAAATTATTAATTTTTTGTCATAACAGCACTACACAAGCAAATACGCGACCATGACAAAGGATTATTAGCATGCTATTATTTTTTAAAATTTATTACATTTGAGGAAATTTATTAAATGTCAACCATCGCGCTACGCAAGTGAATCCGCGATTTTAGCAAAGGATTAATTAAATTAAAAATTTAGAAAAACTATTGGATATGGTATGTGATTATTAAATTAAATTATTGATTATTAAACATCACATTGTGCAAGCGAGTCCATGAATAAAAAAGTTAAAACTCGCCTACTAGTTGCATAGCGTTTAAATTAATTATTAAGGGTGATTAAATTATATGGTTATTTTTGTTAAAAGAAGAACCAGCCTTAAGTAGAGTTATTCGACAAGTCATGTATTTAATATTTGGGTAGCCTGATGCTGAAATTGTTGGGTCCAACAAGTATTTAAGAAAATGGGTCTGCATGAATTATTTAAAATAGATGGGCCTGCTGTAAAATAAAATGGGCCAGTAAATCCTAATGTACAATGGACAACCTACCTAGACTCACATTGCATGTCTAACCACTTCTAATTAAAGGATGCAGACTAGTGAGTCACATTTTACGGAATTAACCACTTGCAAGAATCAATTATTAATGGCTAAAACAAATCCATTTCATGATAAACCAGACCTTGGAAAAATAACCACTACTACTTTAGACATGACCACATTTGATTTTCTAACTTCAAATCCTTAAACCTTAAAGCAAAGATCTTTAAGCTATGTACTAAATCTAAAATGCAATAGAAACTTTATCATATGAAGTTCAGCACAAACAAAGGATTTGACGACATTATTAATCCAACAACACTAAAAAATTTCTTTCAACACTAAAACACTCTTACCTCACTCTAAGTAATATAAACTAACATCAAAGAACATGGATACACAAATATGCCAACCACGAAATAAACCAAACTATTCGACTACAACAATAAACTGATCATGAACAACATATTTTAGCACTCAAATATTCAGCAAACCCTTTGGAGATAATTGCTCAAAATAAACTAAAACAAGTCCATTTTTTCATCATCTTCTATTAGAGAAAAGAACCCGTATTACAAGTGTTTAGAAGGCTACCTGAAAAGCAGAAATATAAAAGTAACAGTAGAAGAAATTCAACAGCAAAAATAGTAGGAACAACAAGGGAAGCAACAACAAATCAACTTGTAACCCGAGAAACAACCTAGAAAATACAAACAGTACGACACTCAAAACTAGAATAAGTTGCCCCAGAAGTTAACTAAAATACCTCTATTTCTAAAAAGTTTTGCACTCTAAAAAACACTCACACAACTCAGGATTTTTATCTTACTATTAGATATGTTAAGCTGATCTTTTTGCTCTCAAATATTCTTTTATTGTGTAAAAGATATTTTTAGGTGTGATAAAGTGTATGTAAAGTGAGGAAAGAATAGCCCTTAAGTAGGCAAAGAAAGCTAATTTTTAGATAAATTTTGGTTCACCAAAAGTATGTCCAAAAGGACTAACTTTGTCTGCTAAAAAATTGCTCAAAGAATGTCCAAAAGGTAAAAAGACAGCCTGAAATTCTGTGCAGCGGAAGCAAGGAGGAAAAAATTATTTCGGCCATCCTACTAGCAAAAACGTAGCCTACTAGTACCCTATTTCATGATTGATTTAAACTAAACTTCAACTTTAAATCATCAGCACCAATCTACTTGCTCAAAACAATTCAAAATAGAAATCTAACCTAACCAGCCTTAACAATTTGAACTTTTAATCAGTAAGAGAAATCAGAACTTAATAACTAAAATCAAAGCAAGCTGAACACATGGTAACGGTGAAACAACTAGTGAAGTCGATTAAGTTAAATTACGACAAAATCAAAAACTAGATTGAATGTTAAACTAGAAGAATTTTAATTAAAACAAAAACACTAACACTAATTGCAAGAACAAGACAAAAATCAGGGACGGGGAGAAAGGGAATCGATTTTACCCAACTTCGAACACCGGGGCAGTGGTGATGCAGTGGCAGTGGTGATGGTTTGACAGTAGTTCGGCTCAAGCGAGATTCTATTGTTGATCTTCATCGAAACCAAAAACTCCGAGGAATCGGATACCAATTTCTGTGAAATCAAAAACAAAGTCTCGGTCGAGGCCGAGTGCGTATGCCAAAAATAGTGATGAGGCGTAGATCGTGGTTGGAACGTGTGAGTGGTTGGCCGGTGGTGGTGAAGCAGTGGTAGTCCCTGTAGTGAGGTGGTTGGCTAGATTCAGGGACTAGGAGGGATCTGAAGGAAATGGGATCGGGTTCAAGGAGACAAGGGTGAGATGTATAGGATGATGTAAGATTTGTGGGATTTTGACATGGGTTAGCAGTGGCGGGTGGGGGGTGACGACTAGGGTTATGGTTTGGGGTAGATCTAAGGATTTTAGGTTGTTTTTGGGAATTCTGAGTTGGGGAATAGGAAAGAGGAGGGAAAGGAGAGGAAATGGTGAAATTTTGAGGGTGATTGGAGGTGCGCTGCCATCGTGAGGCAAATTCCAGCCGGTGGCGCTAGGGTCCAAGCGGTGGAGCTGGAAGAAGGGAGAAGAGAAAAGGGAGAATGAAGAGAGAAGAAGAAGAAAATAGATAAGGGGAAAATGGGGGCAATTTTTGGCCTCCTTAAGCCTTTAATAACTTAAATGAAGATTAAAAAAGGGTCGTTGGATCAAGTTAAGATGGGTGGTTGAGATTCAATCTCACCCACTTAGCCAAAACAACGTCATTTAGGAGTCTGACAGGCAGCCCATCCGGACTGGGTCTTGGAACTACTAGGCCTGTGATTTTTGTCCAATTTTTGGGCCAATTTTGGCTTTAAAATGATAAACCCAATCCCTTAACCCCTTTATCAAATTATTGAACATAATCTAATTCTAAAAACATACAAATAAATGCACAATAATACTAATAGATATAATTTTAAAGAAAAATGAAAGAGTAAAATTAGGCATTTACAGCTGCCCCTTGTTGCTCAAGAACATGAAGAGCTTTCGTGCAAAGATAGTGAATGTCATGACTTCTCACATGTGATTCTTATGAAAGCATTTTTGAAACTAGTAACTGAACCTTGCTTCCGAGGATGTTTACATATCCTCGGCTATAAAGGAATCATGTCAGTGTAGTTTTGAGAAAATTTGGTAGTTGGGACTACCAGACATTGGAGTTAAGACTGTTCTTGCTGCTATTGTTGTCTTGCTACTATTATTGTTATTTTCTGCTTACATCAAAAGAAAAGGATAAGAGAATAACATATGTCTGCAAACTAAGAGTTACAAAATTCCTATCTATGTGTCTTCTAGAGTCAAATATTGATTCTCGACTTGCTCGCTTGTGTTGACCTTAGATTGGATCTTGATGCTCTTCGAAGAAAAGATTATGGCTAATTCTCATTTGCTTGATTTCCCTAACATAATGAAACTTGATAAGCTGGGTTGCTAACATATTATCCAAGCTAACTTAGACTATCTTGTGATCAAGAGATCTCTTTCTTCTGACGAGAACTGAAACTGCAAGCTTTAATCGTCACAATCAAAGATTTACGGCGGGGTCCTGCAAAGACATCAAAGACGAACAAAATGAACAAAAAATTTCCGTCCCAATTTGGCACTAGTAAAATTTTGTGAGTTATTAGAGAAAGCTAAAAACTACCTATTTGAGGATATGTAACTAGGGGGTAGTATCCTGTGTTACCAAAAGGAAATGGAATTAGAGGATAATATCCTATATTACTGAAAGGAAATGTAACCGGGGTTGATACCCTCTATTACTGAAAAGGAAATGTAACCAGGGTTTGATGCCCTGCATCACTATGAAGGAATGTAATCAGGGGTTGGTACCCTATATTTCTGAAAAGGAACGTAACCAGGGGTTGGCACCCTGTATTATTGGAAAGGAAATGTAACTAGGGGTTGACATCCTGTATCACTAGGAAGGAATGTAACCAGTGGTTGGTACCCTGTATTACTGAAAGGAAATGTAACTAGGGGTTGACACTCGATATCACTCGGAAGGAATGTGACTAGAGATTGGCACCCTATATTACTGAAAGGGGACGTAACTAGGGCTTGGCCCCCTGTATTACTGAGAAAAAAAAATAACCAGGGGTTGATATCCTACATTACTAAAAGAAAATGTAACTAGGGGTTGGTATCCTGTATTACTGAGAAAAAACATGTTGAATCCCTCTAGGCAAAAAGGTTCTACCTGAGTAAAGCTACGTAAAACAGCGAGAGCGAAGAGTACTTCTACCCGAATATGAACTAGATCCCCCTAGGAGAAAAGGTTCTACCCGATTTAAGCTACGAAAATAGGTTGAGCGAAGAGTACTTCTATCAAGAAATATAAGCTGGATTACTCTAGGCGAAAAGGTTCTACATGAGTTAAAATACGTAAAACAACCTGAGCGAAAAGTACTTCTACCCGAAAATATGAGTTGGATCCCCTAGGCGAAAAAGTTATACCCTAGTTAATCTACGTAAAACATCTCGAGCAAAGAGTACTTATACTCGAAAATATGAGCTGGATCCCCCTAGGCGAAAAGGTTCTACCCGAGTTAAGCTATGTAAAACAGCCTGAGCGAAGAGTACTTCTACCCAAAAATACGAGCTGGATCCCCTAGGCAAAAAGGTTCTACCCGAGTAAAGCTGCATAAAATAGCCTGAGCAAGAGTACTTCTACCCGGAAATATAAGTTGGATCCCCTCAAGAGAAAATGTTATACCCAAGTTAAGATACGTAAAACAACCTGATCAAAAAGTACTTCCACTCGAAAATATGAGCTGGATACCCCTAGGCGAAAAGGTTCTACCCGGGTTAAGCTACGTAAATGGTCTGAGCGAAAAGTACTTCTACCCGAAAATATGAGCTGGATCCCCCTAGGTGAAAAGGTTCTATAGAAATTAAGCTACATAAAACATCCTGAGCGAAAAGTATATCTACTTGAAAATATGAGTTGGATCCCCGTAGATGAAAAGGTTTGACCCGAGTTAAACTACGTAAAACAACCTAAGCGAAAAGTACTCTACCTGAAAATATAAGCTAGATTCTCCTAGGCAAAAAGGTTCTACCCGAGTTAAGCTATGTAAAACAACATGAGCAAAGAATACTTCTACCCAAAAATATGAGCTGAATCCCCTAGGCGAAAAGGTTCTACCTAAGTTAAGCTACGTAAAACACCCTAAATGAAGAGTACTTCTACGAGCAAATATGAGTTGGATACCCCTAAGAGAAAAGCTTCTACACGAGTTAAACTACGTAAAACAACCTGAGCAAAGAGTACTTCTACCTAGAAATATAAACTTGATCCCCTTACACGAAACAGTTCTACCGAGTCAAGCAACATAAAACATCCTGAGCGAAGAATACTTCTACCCAGAAATATAAGTTGGATCCCCCTAGGCGAAAAGGTTATACCTGAGTTAAGCTACGAAAATGGGAGGTATAAAAAATAGTGATGCATGATAAAAATAAATGAAAATGGAGATTTTGAGGAACTTACTTTTGGTGGCATTCGTCCTTTCAGAATCGCCATTCTGCACTACTTTGTTCCTGCTTCATACAATAAGAAATTGTGAGTTTTCAAAGTGGTGGCCGGTTTGTGGCCATGATGCCTTGAGTATCTTGAATTCGCGGCCGCCTTTTTCTGTGCATTGATAAGTTTTACCAAATTGGCCTTGGCCTAGTTTCTTGCCAAGAGCGTAATGTTCTCTTAATTCTTGGTGTTTGGTATGGGAGGACATTAGGAGATGGCTTTGCTGATGAAGCTATAGGAGGTCCCACCATACAATATCAATTCACCCTTGTTCCACCTGTTGTGGCGCGCAATCCGATCCCACCATATCAATATCAATTACTTAGTAAGTACAGAAATTTCACAATTCAAATCACAAAACCCTTCACAATACTTAAACTTCAAACCAAAGAAAATGGGAAGCTTGTACACTGTGAGAATTCACACAAGTAATACTATTCAGCGAGACCAATCCAGAATATACCATAAAATCTCTGATAAACCAGTTTAAGAAACTAATAGGAGACATTGAAGCTATGGAGAAACTAATAACTTCAACAAAGGAAACGATGTCTAGCAAGTAGCAATTAGGACTGGGAATACAAGTAAAGCATGTAACAGTTAAGGCAGGAAAAAAAGACAATATGAGAAGAACGGAAAAGAAACAAGCAAAATAGATAAATTGGTGGCGCATAAGTACTCATCACCTCACATATACGCCACTCACATGAATTTCATGTAGCAAATAGGCCGAGGGTTCCTAATCCCTCAAGTAAAAGTTAGGCACAACACTTACCTCGTTCCACAGGCCACTCAAAGCTCAATTACATCCTTTCCTCTAGAATTCGCCTCCAAGCCACCTGTATCTACCCACAATTGACTCAATAATAAATTATTTCTAAAGAAATAAATTATAATGCATAAATTTAGGTTTCCCAAGTTTTCTCTCAAAAATTCAAAAATTGACCTCGAGCCTACTTGGTCAAAACCCGAGGTTCGGACCAAAACCCATTCACCCCCGAGCCCGATTATATAATTTATTTGGAAATCCGACCTCAATTTGAGGTCTGAATTCAAATTATGTAAAAATCCCTAATTCTACCCAAACACCCAATTTCCACAATGAAAATCCTAGATTCTAGGTTTAAAATTCATGAAATGTGATGGGTAATTGAAAGAAAGTGGTTTAGGATCACTTACCAATGTTTTGGGGAAGAAATGGTCTTGGAAAAATCGCCTCTAGGTTTCAAGGATGTGAAAATTTGGGAAATGAATCGAAAATCCCGTCTAAGTCTTATTTCATCAACTGCAAATGTCGCACTTGCTACCTCAGCTTCACATCGCAAATGCAAAGGGACCATCGCAAATGCTAAGTCCTTCACACTTCTCGAATTTTCGCAAATGCAAAGAAAAGTTCGCAAATGCGACAAAATCGTTGCAAATGCAAAGATTACTTTCCCTAGACCAATTTCGCAAATGCAAAGGTTATTTCGCAATTGCGAAACCTGTATGGCGCAGGTCCTCTTCGCATTTACAATGAGAAGCTTGCAAATGCGAAACTCTTAGATGTTGCAATTGTGATGCCTGATCTCGCAAATGCGAGGCCAGAAGCCTGCAACAAGATCAGTTACATCAGCAAATTTCACCAAGTCCAGAATCACTCTGAAGCCTATCCAAAACTCACCCAAGCCCTCGGGGCCCTAAACCAAAAGTTCACCCTAGTTTAAAAATATCATGTGAACTTGCTCACGCGATCAAATCACCAAAATAACACCTAGAACTACAATTTGAACACCAAATCGAATGAAATTTTCAAGAAAATTTTGAAATCCCTATTTTCACAACTGGACGTTCGAATCACGTCAAATCAACTTCGGTTTTCATCAAATTTCACAGACAAGTCATAAATATGGTATTGGACCTATATTGGATTCCAGAAAAAAAATATGGACCCATTATCCAAAAAGTCAAACTTCGGTCAAACATTTCAATTTCATTAAGCTTTCAACTTTTAAATTTAAACATAGTCCGATATCTCGGGCTAGGGACTTTCGATTTCGATTCCGGGCATACGCCCAAGATGCAAATCATGATATGGGCCCACTAACCGTCATAATATGAATCGGGGTCCGTTTAGAAAAAGTGTTGATCGAAGTCAACTCAAATGAAGTTTTTAGGTAAAATTTGTTATTTTTATCAGTTTTTAACCTAAAAACTTTTCGAAAAGACACCCGGACTATGGATGCAAATCGAGGAAGTCTAAAAATTGACTTTTAAAGGATTTGGATCTCAGAATTAGATTTAAATCACAAGATGACCTATCAGGTCATCTTCTCCACCTCAAAAATAACTATTCGTCCTCGAACGAACATAGAAAAGTACCTGAACTAGTGAATAGGTGGAGAAGGATAACTATTCGTCCTAAAAAATACTAACCTCTCCACTACACTCGGATTGAAGGATAACTCTTCAACCTCAACTGACTAACCTGCCGGGCTAGAATGGCCACCAGCTCCTCCTCATAAGTCAAATCCTTGTCTAACTAGATAGAGCTGAAATATAAGACGTGGGACGAATCACCATGATACTTCTGGAGCATGGACACATGGAATACAAGATGAACTGTTGATAACCCCGGAGGCAACACAAGCCTGTAAGTCACCTATCCCACTCTCTCTCGAGAATCTCAAAAGGTCCGATATACCTAGGGCTTAGATTTCCCTTCTTTTCAAACCTCATGACACCCTTCATGGGTGATAACCCAAGAAACACTCTCTACCCGACCATGAATGCAACATCACGAACTCTGCGGTCGACATAACTCTTATGCCTGGCTTGAGTTGTGCGAAGTCGACCCTGAATAATCTTGACCTAATCCAAGGCATCTTGTATTAGATCTGT
Source organism: Nicotiana paniculata (assembly GCA_005239505.1). Classification (NCBI taxonomy): domain Eukaryota; kingdom Viridiplantae; phylum Streptophyta; class Magnoliopsida; order Solanales; family Solanaceae; genus Nicotiana; species Nicotiana paniculata. The sequence continues at coordinate 21,058 of MDKI01178967.1, forward strand.
ACCCAATAACCAAGCCTCCCCCGGCTTGAACCACCCAACTGGCAACCGGCACCGCCTACTGTATAATGCCTTATAGGGAGCAATCTAAATACTCGACTGGTAACTGCTGTTGTAGTCAAACTCTACAAGGGGAAAGAACTGATCACACGATCCTCCGAAGTCTATAACACATGCACGAAACATATCCTCCAAGATCTGAATAGTGCGCTCGGACTGTCTGTCCGTCTGAGGATGAAACGTTTTGCTCAACTCAACCGCGTGCCCAACTCATGTTATACTGCTCTCCAGAAGTGCGAGGTGAACTGCGTACCTCGATTAGATATGATAGACACGGGGCATATCGTGAAGACGGACGATCTCGCGGATGTAAATCTCTGCCAACTGCTTCGAAGAATAAGTAACTGCCACAGGAATGAAGTGCGCTGACTTAGTCTGACAGTCCACAATGACCCAAATGGACTCGAACTTTCTTTGAGTCCGTGGGAGCCAACAACGAAATATATAGTGATACACTCCCACTTCCACTCAGGAATCTCTATATGCTGAAGCAAACCACCGGGTCTCTGATGCTCATACTTCACTTGCTGATAATTCGGGCACCAAGCTACATAAGCAACTATATCCTTCATCATCCTCCTCCACCAATAATGATATCGCAAGTCCTGATACATCTTGGCGGTGCCAAGATGAATGGAATATCGGGAACTATGGGCTTCCTCAAGACTCACGAAGTCCATCCACATTAGGCACACAAACACGACCCTGCATCCTCAAGATTCCGTCATCTCCAACAGTAACCTTCTTGGCACCATCGTTCCGCACTGTGTCCCTAAGGCCAAACAAATGAGGGTCGTCATACTGATGATTTTTAATACGCTCAAACAAGGAAGATCGAGTGACTGTGAAAGCTAGAACATGGCTGGGCTATGAAATATCCAACCCCAAAAACTGGTTAGCCAAAGTCTAAACATCTTATGCAAGCGGCTCTCACCGGTTGGAATGAACGCAAGGCTGCCTATACTCGCTGCCTTCTAACTCAATGTGTCGCCATCACATTGGTCTTCTCGGGATTATACAAGATGGTGATATCATAGTCTTTCAATAGCTCCAAACACCTCATCTGCCTCAAATTGAGATCCTTTTGCTTGAAAAATACTGAAGGCTCCGATGATTCGTGAAAACCTCACACGACACGCCATAAAGATGGTGCCTCAAAATTTTCAGCGCATGAACAATGGCTTCAAACTCGCAATCATGGACAGGGTAATTCTTCTCATGAACCTTCAAATGCCGCGACGTATATGCAATCAACTTGACCTCATGCATCAATACTGCACCAAGCCCAACACGAGAAGCATCAGAATATACCGTGTAAGATCCTGAACTTGTGGGAAACACCGACACCGGTGTTGTAGTTAAAACTCTTGAGCATGTGAATGCTCGCCTCACACTCATCCGACCATCTAAACAGGGCACCTCTAGGTTAACCTAGTCAATAGTGCTGTTATAAATGAAACCCCCTCCACAAATCGATCGTAATAACCCGCCAAACTCAAGAAGCTCCTGTTCTCCCTGAATGACCTCTGCTAATACGACGTGGCCCAAGAAAGAGACTGAACTCAACCAAAACTCGCACTTAAAAATTTTAGCATATAACTGGTTGTCTCTCAAAGTCTGAAGCACAACTCTAAGATACTGCTCATGCTCCTCTGGACTGTGGGAGTAGATCAAGATGCCGTCAATAAACACAATCACAAAAGAGTCCAAATAAGGCTTGAATACTCAGTTCATCAGATCCATGAATGTTGCTGGGGTATCGTCAACCCAAAGGACATCACCATAAACTGATAATGCCCGTACCGAGTCCGAAAAGCTGTCTTAGGGACATAGGATGCCCAAATCCTTAACTAAAGGTAGCCAGATCTCAAACCAATCTTCAAAAACATCTTGGCACCCTAAGCTGATCAAATAATTCATCAATCCTCGGCAATAGATACTTATTCTTGATTGTGACTTTGTTCAATTGTCGATAATCTATACACATACTCATCAATCCATACTTATTCTTCACAAACAACACCGGTGCACCCAGGGCGAGATACTGTCTCTAATGAAGCCCTTATCAAGCAAATCCTGCAATTGTTTCTTCAATTCCTTAACTTTGGCGAGGCCATATGGAATGGCAGAATGGAAATGGGTTGAGTCCTCGGAGCCAAATCAATACAGAAATCGATATCCTTGTTGAGTGGCATCCTGGGTAGGTCTGTGGGACACACCTCTTGAAACTCACGGACAACTGAACTGAATCCATGGAAGGAACCTCCGCTCTAGAATCACAAACATAAGCCAAATAAGCTAGACACCCCTTCTCGACCATACATTAAGCCTTTATATAAGAGATAACCCTGCTGGTAGAATGACCAGGAGTCCCCCTCCACTCTAATCGAGTTAACTCCGGCAAGGCTAAGGTCACTACCTTGGCGTGATAGTCCAATATAACGTGATAAGGTGACAACCAATTCATACCCAATATAACATCAAAATCAACCATATCGAGGAGTAGAAGATCTACACTAGTCTCAAGACTCCCAATAGTGACCACACACGAATGATAAACACGATCTACAAAAATAACATCTCCCACAAGGGTGGACACATATACATGGTCACTCAAAGAATCACGAGGCACAGCCAAATATGAAGCAAAATAAGATGACACATAGGAGTAAGTACACCTCGAATCAAATAGAACTGAAGCATCTCCACTGCAAACTGAAACAGTACTTGTAATAACAGCATCGGATGACTCAGCCTCAGGGCATGCGAACACCAACTACCTTGGGTCTCCTATCAGAAGAATCCTGCAGTCAACCTCAAGATCAGCTCGGACCAGCTCCAAAATCTGCACAGGAAGTGCAGTGTGCAGTATGAGTACAACCTACCCCATGTACTGGTAAATTCCTAGCCTAAGATCGACGAAGGAGTCACGAGGCTATGGCGGGGCACTCACAATATAATATGCATACTATATAATAAAAGCGGAAAGGAATACATAATAAAATAAGGTAGTAACTTGCAAGAAGTAACTACAATTCTCAAAAGTATTTCATAAGTGTTTAGATACTACCAATCCTAAGTGCAATTTAACCCTACCGTACAACTACATAGTCAGGGAAAAACATAAACATATAGGTTGTTGCGGCGCGCAACTCGACCCCACCCTACATATTGTATTCAACCTTATTTCCTCTTAATAACATAAACAACAGAACATAAATAAAAGTGTTGCAGCGTACAACCCGATCCCACCATATCACAATTATAACAATCACAGTTCACCCTTATTCCAACACAATCCACCCTTATTACACCTGTTGCAGCATGCAACCCGATCCCACCATACAATATCAATTCACCCTTATTACACATGTTGCGGCACACAAACCGATCCCACCATAACAATATCAAATACTCAGTAAGTACAAAAATTTCACAATTCAAATCACAAAACCCTTCAGAATACGTAAATTTCAAACCAAAGAAAATGGGAAGCTTGTACACTATGAGAATTCACACAAGTAATACTACTCTGTGAGTCCAATCCAGAATATACCATAAAAGCGCCGCTAAACCAGTTTAAGCAAATAATAGAAGATAATGAAGCTATGGATTAACTAATACCTTCAATAAAGGGAAACAAATTCTAGAAAGTAGGAATTAGGCATGGGAATACAAGTAAAGCATGTCACAATCAAGGCAGGGAAAAGACAATATGAGAAGAACGGAAACAAATAGGCAAAAACAGATAAATTGGTGGCGCATAAGTACTCGTCACCTCACATATACGCCGCTCACATGAATTTCATATAGAAAATAGGTCAAGGGTTCATAATCCCTCAAGCTAAAGCTAGACACAACACTTACCTCGCTCCACAGCCACTCAATGCTCAATTACAACCTTTCCGCTAGAATTCACCTCTAAACCACTCGTATATATCCATAATTGACTCAATAATATCAATTATTGCTAAAGAAATCAATTACAATGCATAAATTTAGGTTTCCCATGTTTTCCCCCAAAAAGTAAAAAATTTACCCTGGACCCGCTTGGTCAAAACCCCAAGTTCGGACCAAAACCAATTGCCCATTCACCCCAAGCCTGATTATGTAATTTGTTTCGAAATCTGACCTCAATTCAAGGTCTAAATCCAATTATGGAAAAATTCCTAATTCTACTCAAACCCCCAATTTCCACCATGAAAATCCTTTATTCTAGGTTGAAAATTCATAAAATGTGATGGGTAATAGAAAGGAAGTGGTTTAGGATCACTTACTAATGATTTGGGGCAGAAATGGTGTTGGAAAAATTGCCTCTAGGGTTCATGGATTTGAAGATTTGGGAGATGAATCAAAAATCCCGTTTAAGTCTTATTTCATCAACTGCAGATGTCGCGTTTGCAACCTGGGATTCGCAAATAAGAAGGGACATCGCAAATGCGAAGTCCTTCGCACTTCTGCATTTTTCACAAATGCGAAGAAAGGTTCACAAGTGTGAATATTTGATGACCGCGAATGTGACACAATCGCTGCAAATGCAAAGACTACCTTCCCCGGACCAACTTCTCAAATGTTAAGGGTATTTTGCAATTTGCGAAACCTATCTGACCCAGCTCCTCTTCGCATTTCCGATGAGAAACTCACAAATGTGAAACTCTAATATGTCGCAGTTGTGATTCCTGATATTGCAAATGCGAGATCAGAGGCCTACAACAAGATCAGTATCACCAGCAAATTTCACCAAGTCCAAAATAACTCTGAAGACTATCCGAAACTCACCCGAGCCTTCGGAGCCCTAAACCAAAAGTACACACTAGTCTAAAAAAATCATACAAATTTACTTGCGGGATCAAATCGCCAAAACAACACCAAGAACTACGAATTGAACACCAAATCGAATGAAATTTTCAAGAAAATTTTGAAATTCCTATTTTCACAAACGAACATCCGAATCACGTCAAATCAACTCCATTTGTCATCAATTTTCACAAACAAGTCATAAATATGGTATTGGACCTATATCGGGTTCCAGAACCAAAGCGCGGACCAGTTATCCAAAAATTCAAACTTTGGTCAAACACTTCAATTTCATTAAGCTTTCAACTTTCAAATGTCGACATAGTCTGATATCTCGGGCTAGAGACTTTCGATTTTGATTCTAAGCATACGCCCAAGTCCCAAATCACAATACGGACCCATTGGGACAGTCATGATATGAATATGGGTTTATATGATAAGGCATGATGAATTCCTGTGTTGGCCCTTGGATAAGGATTCGTCCTTGTAGAGTTATGTAACGACCTGGTCTATCGTTTTGAGCATTTGCACTTCGCTCGGTAGTATTCATATATGAGTAGCTCTGTATGATGTACTATGACTTGTGTGAATCGTCGGTTTTGGTTTTCAGGTTGTACAGAATCGATTTGGAAGAATGAGCTTCATGATTGAAGCTTTAAGTTGGAAGAGTTGACCAAGTTGGAATTTTTAGCATTTTATCTCGGATTAAAGTTTTGATGGTTCCGTTAGGTCCGGATGATAATTTTTCACTCGAGCGTGTGCCCGAATTTTCAATTGGATATTTCTAGAAAGATTCGACACTAATTGGCAAAAATTAGAATTTGAAGGTTTGGAAAAGTTCATTAAGTTTGATTTGGGGTTACATTCATCGTTTTGATGTTGTTATGCGTGATTTGAGGCCTCGACTAGGTCTGTGTTGTTTTATGGGACTTGTTGGTATGTTCGGACGAGGTCCCGAGAGGCTCGGGTGAGTTTCGAATTGGCTTGGGTTGTGTTGCGCTCGTTTTTTATGTTTCGACGTCATTTTTTTCAAGTATAAATGGTACTAAATTAAGAAAATGAGCTCCAATTTATGTTTTTATTGAAGCATAAGATCTGTATCGTAATTACTGAGCCATAGCAAAAACAATCGTCAAATTTTGTCATCGTATGAGGAGTTTATGGTCATTTTACTAAGAATTGAGTTGCCAGATTTTTCAGATTACTTCCGAAATTGCCACTAATTTTGTATTTAAAAATCTGAACTATTTCCAAATATTGAAACCAACATATCTCCTTAAATATAAGGTTAAATGGAGTGATTTAAGAGTCTAACTTGACTAGAATTTCACAAGGAATTAATTGGAGGTATCAGAAGTGAGATTTGAGATATTTTGGCACAAAAAATGAGGCAGAACAGTGTTAAAATGAGAGCTTTGTTCATTTAACATATTTTGAATTGAGAGCTCCGAATTTGGTAATTTTTGAGGTAATCTTCACCATATGAATTGGAGTAAGTGTTCTCTACTCGGTTTTGGTTATATTTTGTGAATATGTTTTCGATTTTAGCTTTGGTTGATGAATTTTTAAAGAGAAATTGGGAGTTTTGGCTTAAAGTTTCATAATATGAAATTTTGAGTTTGCATCATCGATTAAGAGTCTTATTTTGAGTGAAACTAATATAGTTGGACTCGTAATTGAATTGGTTGACGAATTTTGTGAGTTTTGACAGGTTCTGAGGTGCGGGCCTGGGTTGGGCTTTTTGGCCGATCTTAGGCTTTTGATTAAAGATTTGATCTTTTTTGATTGGGATTGATTCATTTAGCATTGTTTGATGTATTTGAGTTATTTTTTGTTAGTTTTGAGCCTTTTGGATGTCGGAACGCGCGAGATGGCATTCTTAGAGAATCGCCTAACTTGCTCGGTACTGGAATTTACTTGTTAGAGGTAAGTAACTCTTCTAAACTTAGTGTTGAGGGTATAAAACCCCACAATACGTGTAATTTGATTGGTATTGAGGTGACGCACATGCTAGGTGACAGGCGTGTAGAAGTGTACCATGTGAATTTGGACTCTATTGCTTCCATGACACTGTACAGTGGCCCTAGTTTGTTGATATTTGTGTTTCCACCACGTGATAAAGTAATTGAGCTGCCAATCATGCTAAATATCATGCTTAGGCTTCATACTGATGTTGTTTGTACCCATAGAGGTCATTTATTGCTGTCATCTCACTGATTTCATTGATATTTCATACTCACTCATATTCATGCATCCATATCATATCTCAGTCTTAGTTGTTGTTATTGATATATCATATCATTGTTGTCGGGCTAGTTTTATGACATTGGGAGCCCATGAGTGAGATTAGAGAGAGTGATGACTGAGTGAGGCTGAGGGACTGAGTGAGAGTGGCATTTTTGGATCGGGCTGCACGCCATAGTATCTTATATCTATTATACTTTATCGGATTAGGCTGCACGCTACAGTGATATATTGATTAGATTTATGCATAAGGATCGAGTTGCACGCCGCAATAAGCCTTCGGGTTAGATATATTTATGTATATGGATTAGGTTGCACGCCGCAACAAGCCTTAGGGATACTTACAGATATTATGGATCGGGTTGCACGTCGAAACGAGATTGGATCGGACTGCACGTCGCAACAATATAGCGCTTGCGCTGAAGGAGCTCCTCCGGAATCTGCACACCCCAGTGAGCGCGTCGACTATATATATATGTGGATCGGGCTGCACGCTGCAGCAGTTACTGTACATCACTGAGTGTTTGAGTGTGCTGAGCATTGAGCATAGTGAGAGAGGATGCGAGATAGTGAGATTGAGTACTCTGAGAGTGTGAGTACATGATTCATCTCTGAGATATAATATCACGTCATTCATGACTTTTTACGCACATTAATATGTGGGAATATAGAGATATTTTTCACTTGTTATCTGGAAAGAAATTAAACATCTTACTTATTGTTGAAAGCATGTTTGGGAAAAATCAAATTTTTTCAAACTTACTTGTATTTTTGGCAAATTTCGGTAAAAAAATTTGGGTTTTCACTGAGATACTTGAAAAGCATGCCTATTTTTTGAAATATGAACAAGTTTAGCATTTTATTTCTGAGATACTTCTTTTATTACTTGTACTATGCCATCATGAATTGTTGTAAAATATTGGTATTGGACCCGACCTTTGTGTTAGCTCGTCACTACCTTCAACCTAAGGTTAGTTCTGTTACTTACTGAGTACATGGGGTCGGTTGTACTCATACTACACTTCTGAACCTTGCGTGAAGATATTGACTGATGATGTTGTTGTGATCGACGAGAGCTGTGATTGAAGATGTAACTGCATTTCTGTTGTACCTGCCTTTTGTTCATGGTATCCTTAGATTCATAGAACTCTGTTTATGTACTTTTGAAATAGAAGATGTATTTACTTCCTATCAGCTTTGTAAACTCTAATCTCAGAAGCTCATGATTTGTACTATCAGTCCTTGAAAAATGTGTAAGATTCAGTAAATTACTTTTTTTAATTTTCTTGTTAATATTATTTGAATTGGATAGATATTAATTGTCTTACCTAGCGGGTTGGGTTAGGTGCCATAACGACTAGTGGATTTTGGGGTTATGACAAGTTGGTATCAGAACTCTAGGTTCATAGGTTCTACAAGTCATGAGTAAGTATATAGTAAAGTCTTGCGGATCGGTATGATGACGTCCATACCTATCTTCGAGAAGCTACATAATATTTAGGTTCCCATCTTTATTTCCTTATCGTGTGGCATTGATTCGGCATGAAGCGTAACTCTTTGAATTCTTTCCATGCATTCATATGCACAAAAGAGCGCTCGGTATTAGATGTGCATCATCGACTTGTGATTCCATGGATGAGGTGCGAGATGTGATTTCAGTATGCTGATGATAGGCCAGTCTGAAGGATGGCTTTTGACTGTAGCTTGAGCATAGATATTTTGGTTGTGTGAGCACGTGCTTTTGGACTTATAAGTCTGGTAATGTCCCTATTAGTGGAGTTTGTGTCTCGATGAGTGGTTGGATGGCTATATGATGAGTATGATGTGACTGTGGGATGTATTCAGATGGAATGAATGTAACAAGAAGAGTTTGCTTGAGATGAAAAAAGGACTATTGGGTGCTTGATTTCTTTCTTAATGTGACATATAGTCTTGAGTTATGAGTGTATTGAAGGACCTTTCATGTTTCTTAATTGTGGAATGAATTTGATTCTCATGTCTTATTGATGAGTTCGGACTCAGGAAGATTAAGTGAGTGCGTAGTAGTTATGGCTGCACAAGGGTATAGAGAGATGTCAATTGAGGCGAGGCTAAGTAGGTGGGTTATAATCTACAGTGTAATCTACAGATATATGACCCTTGTAATGTTGTGTGGAGGCTTTCCCTTCTACCAGTGAGTTATAATTGTGCGACTTGAGTTTGGATCAGTTGTAATAGTTGACAAGACCATCACGAGGATGAATGCGAGCTTAGCAGATCATATAAGGTATTATGTGGTTTGTGTTACATGATTTTATGAAGGATTTAGTTGAACCTCACACGCGGTATTGTGACAGTAATAAATTATGCGCATTGTGAGTTATCGAGTGTTCTGATCTATGGCTTTGATCCAAGCGGGGGAGTATGCTATCAACGATTTAGTTGCAAGGTTACATATTGTATTGGTTTGGATCTGAGGCAGACTGGTGAATCAGTTATGACTGCAGGGGTTAAGATTGAGGATGACTCAAGTAAGGGAATTTCTAGATATTGGTTGTATTACACTCTATGGGTATATGGGAATCATAGAATGATTGATTGGTTAGTTGTGAAGGATATAGGGTGCATGGATTAGGAATTTGCTCGGTTTCTTAGGAGTGTGGGTTACTCCCTTGGGTGTTACTGTGATAATGGGGTACAGGTCGTTTGGTTCGTTTGGTGGTTTAATTGAGATTTGAGAAGAATGGATGACTCTCGAGAATGGTTCTAATGGATTCAAGGATTAGATATAGCGACTTGGAATTTTTAAGATTTGTATATGGCTAGAAACTGAGAGTTACATTGGACGGTGTCGAGACTTTCAGAATTTCTACATTAGGGATTATGCATTTCACTATCAAGAATATAAAGGAAATAGTTTTAGCTTCACATAAGGTCTCTTTAGAGTGGGTGTCTCGGTTGCGGTGCTTTGGGGTGCTTAAGAGGGAAGTCAGCGGCTTATGGGCCTTAAGGCGTTGTGGTATTATACTAGGTCTTTTGTATGGTAAATTTTGGTTAGGGATCGTGGTGTTATATCAAGCACAAGTATCAATGTGAAGGCAACTTGGAAAGGACTCAAAGAAAAAGGACAACTTGGTAGTAGGTTGTATCAGCACGGTGAAGGATATGATCGAGTCTTTGGGTACTTATGATGTGGTGAGTCTTTACAGGTGTTTTGTGGCAATGCTCTTGGGTTATAATGACTTGTGTGGTCTGGTTGACTTAGAGAGATTCAATTTTGATGGCTTGGTTATGTGCAAATGGGTTCGAAGAGTTTTCGATGATTTCTACCACGATTTGAGATGGATATTTCCTACCTACGTGAGGAGCATATTGAGTATTGTTATTTTGTCGTAGATGGGATCAAATCGAAGTTTTCTAACTGATCAAGTATGTATTCTGCCGGTGACTCAAAGTTGATTATGAGATTCGTGTACTTTTCATATGATGACATGATAGATGCGGTGTGCTGTGTGGGATTGAGATTTGTATGTGCAAGGTCACAGATCAGTTTTGAAGGGGAGGTCATGAATCGTGAACAATATGGACGGTTTTAGATGACTAGGTGAATGATATTACTATTTGGTATTGCTTGAGGAGAATACATTTCAGAAGGCGCACTGTGTTTTTATTTATGGGTGCTTCATTGGTATTGCGGTACTCTCTAGGTTGATCGACTGCTGATATTTAGATATTGCTATGTGGCACGGAAGAATTAGAGAAGTAATTCTCGTGGGATGATCTTTCATGAGAGATATGTTAGGCATTTGGGCGGTAGAGTTAGGACCACATATGGTGATTCTTGTGTTCTATGAATTTGGAGAGTGGAGTTCTTAGAAGCAGGTTGTTTCGTGGTTGTGGACTGTGAAGATGTGGTCAAAACAAGCCAGATGATAGTATGTGTTATGGTTTGGTTGTTGTGGACTTTTGGAGGGCTATTTGTCCATTCGGCTATGACCGGAGTTGATTTGGGGACCCATTGGTAGGCCCAATGATGATGTGTACTCTACACCGGGTCGGATTGGTTGGCTCCATACGACTGTTCTTGAGGAATGTGCCATTTGGTTGTTGTTGAGTTTATTCGTGTTCTGATATGTTCTGTGAGTTACTCTTCTATGCTACAATGGATTGTCATTCGTTGGTTATATGCACACATGGTGCATTCTATTGGGGCCTTATAGTGGAATTTCGACGAGATGGGTATTTGGGTGATGCATGATCGATTGCTCATTAGTTATGTTCTTTCGGGTTTGTGTGGGATTATGTCATTTGCTTCTCCGTGGTTATGGTCATGCACCTTGGGTACTTGATGTCGAGTTGCGCGTGGTTATTGATTTTGAGCAGGGTGTCTTGAGGTATTCTATATGGACTATTGTTTGGATGGGGTCACACATTGCAACAGAGTTATATTGAGATATGATCCCTTGTGTTAGATATGTGTGTTATGGTTCTACGGTGTGTGATGTGATTTTAGTATGTCGTTGTGACGGTACTTGTTGAGCTTGCGAGATGGTTCTCTCGTTTGAGTCATTTTCTATGTTTGAGTACACTTGGCTTGTTGCTTATTGGTGCACGGATTGCATGGGTTGTGGCTTTAGATTTTATTGATGTGGCATGTCACTAGAGTGGTTGTGTTGGATGAGATGAGGTCATTGGACCTAGAATGGGTGCTATCGGATCTGATTGAGGTATATTTGGAAGGATAATGTTGCTGATCGTCCTAAAATTCAGTTGTAGTTCTTGTGGAAGGAGATGATGCTCTAAGACTTGTTGATCTGATGAAGAGTTATGAGTTCTGCGTGTTTATTTCATCATTGGCAATATATGAAGGTTTTAGAGCGAGGTTTTGTTTGATATAAGGTTTATTACCATTACCAGATTTATTTTTAAATAGCTACGGTGATTAGAAATTATTGTTATGAGTATTTGAGTTATGAGGTATATCATGTGATTGTGTCTTGGATTATGGTTATGGCTTGATACAGTTTTTTCAGACTTATACATTGTGTAGGTTGCAGGATTCAGATCTTATAGGAAATTCCGTATGTTTTGAGATTGGATTCTAAGGCTTGTAGGCTTGGTTGAATTGAGAAAATTTCAGTTATATTGTGTTATGGGACCTATATGGGATAGGGTGACGTGGGATCAGCCCCAGATATTTTCATGGAAAGGTTATACGGTGGTTTGATGGTTTTGGTAACATCTCTTGGCACGTTCGAGGACGAACGTATGTTTAAGTGGAGGAGAATGTAACGACTTGATTTGTCATTTTGAGCATTTGCACTTCGCTCGGTAGTTTTTGTGCATGAGTAGCTCCGTATGATGTATTATTACTTGTGTGAATCGTCGATTTTGGTTTTCAAGTTGTATGAAATCGATTTGGAATAATGAACTTCATGATTGAAGCTTTAAGTTGGAAGAGTTGACCAAGTTGGACTTTTTAGCATTTGACCTCGGATTGGAGTTTTGATGGTTCTGTTAGGTCCAAATGATAATTTTGCTCTCCGGTGTATACCCGGATTTGCAATTGGATATTTCTAGAAAGATTCGGCACTAATTGGAAAAAATTGGAATTTGAAGTTTTGGAAAAGTTCACTAAGTTTAATTTAGGGATAGATTCATGGTTTCGATGTTGTTATGTGTGATTTGAGGCCTCGACTAGGTCCATTTTATTTTACGGGACTTTTTTTACCTTGAAAATGGTAATTTCAATTATACTTGATTTTGTGGTTCTAAAAATATGTGATCTATTTTAATATCGGTTGTTCAGGCAGTATGCTGAATATGAAGCGAGAAAAACGAAATAAGAGCGAAAGGAACGAGATTACACAAACCAGATCTCGAGGGTGGTCGGATAGGCCTCAAGGTCGAGCTTTAGAAGCTTGACTAGGGGCTATCGATAATAATGAAACACTGCTGGAGGCCTTAATAGTGGCCTACTTATGATCAATAACAAGTAATAAATGAAGAATAATTCAAGAACACAATAAATGAGAAGCAATAAATTAAAAAAGCAATTGTAGAGAATGTGTTTGTTAGAGAGAAGAGGATGTTCTTGTTCCTCTATTGAATATCATATATCTCACAAAGTGACAAGGGTCCCCTTTATATATGAGGGGGAATCCCTACATAGTACATGTGTAATTAATGTAAAGAGATATGGCTGGTACATCCATTTAATGCCACGGTACGGGCTTGTACTATTTTATGTATTTTGTCAGCTTTAACCGCATGCCTCTGGCGGATTTCCCGCCTTTTCATGTCGACCTTCGATTTGTACTGCCTCGAGGTCGAGGACCTTCAATACGCCCCTCGATGCCGAACCTCGAGCCTTCGATCCTTCTAATTGTCGAAATGAACGTAAAATCGGGCACTTCGATTTTAGCCGTGTACAGATAGTCCCCACGTTTCTTAGAGTGAAGAGATAAGAAATGGTTTTGACCTTTTGCCTCTTAGACACTTCTACTATGATGTCAGTCCCTTCGGAGCATTAAATGATGTGACATGAAAAGCTGCGTAGAGGTCGCTGTCAACACAATTCTCAAGAAGCCCATGAACCGTCATAGGTTCGACTTTCCCGCTTCAAGCATGTCCAAAGGGCCCCTATAAATACTACAATCACTTGACTTTTCATAGTTTTGCATCTTCTTCTTCAAACCTTCAAATTTCAACTAAGTGTTCTCTCTTCTTATCTTCTACTTGTGCACGTTTTTCTCGTCTTCTCACTTCAAAACTCGAAGTTATTATGGCAAAAACTTCCAAAACGGTTCCACAAAAGGAGGGGGCTGCATCTACATCACGCCCGTCTAAGGGAAAGTCAAAAACCCCTCCTACCATCGAGTAATGCATCCCTGGCCCTTTCGACACCATTTCTGACTTTACAATAGAAAACCCCCCTTCTACACCAGAATGATGTGAGCCCATGTCCCGATAGATAAGTGTACTATCAGATATTGAGAGGGTGAAACTTGACTTCCACTGGGGGAGGCAGCACGAGTAGAGATCCCTACGACTGACAAAAGCATAGTCACGCACAAGGCTGGCTTTCTCAGTGTATACACATACCCCTTCACCTTAGGCCCAGTCGATTCTTCTTCTCCACCGGTGGACCCGATGATTCTTAATTTTTTCCATCAATACCGAGTGACACTCAATCAAATCTATCCTTCTTTTTGGAGTATTGTATATATGTTTCGTCATATTACCAACATGGTCGAGGGAATGACCTTCACCCTCGACCATTTGATCAGATTGTATAGCCCTCGACTCTTCTGTGGGGGGATTATTAAATTACACCGTCGATCCACCAAGGCTTTCCTCTCCTGCATCAACGAGGATAGAGATCGGGGATGGATGAGCCGATTCATCAGAATCAGAACCTCGGGCATCATCCCTCTTGACAGAATGCCATTCCCGGATGAGTGGAATATGAAACGTAAGTACCCCTGAATTGAGCATGCTTTTGCTGTCTCTTTTTCTTTCAACTGATTTTCTTTTAATTGTGCAGCCACTGTTTGGTTTCCCGGCCCGGTACAGGACCTTCTGGGTGGATCAAACATTTAGACTCATATTTCCCATACAACAAATGCATATGTCCTGAGCTGGCCATAACACAATGGCAGGCCAAGAACCATGGTACACTCTTGTTGCTATTGCTTTTACATTCTTCGTAAGAACATTAGATGATGATGTTTTTTGACATAATATGTTTATGCAGGACTTGGTGAAGGCGTGTTGATGAGGCCGCCCCCACCTGGCGAGGAAGAGGCCCCGAAGGCCACCGAAGATAGGAAAAGGAAAAAAGAGGCCTCGTCGGGGTCCAAAAAAATCAAAAAGGCCAAATACTCGGAAGCCTAAGACTGATGCCACGGTCTTATCTTCGATAGATGCTGAGAGCCTGCGGGCCGAGGAGGAGAGTGATGATGCCTGCCCTTTGGTACAAAGGGCAAGGCAAAGCGCTGAGGCTTCGAGGACTGTTGAGCGGTCGTCTGCTGAGCTAGAGGCGACCGATGCGGACCCGCCATTCGTGGAGGAGATCCTCGAGGAGGGTTTGGGTGCAGTCCCCGATACGCTCATCGGACATGGCACAATCCGTTTTGAGGAGCTCGGGAGGCTCTCTAATGGAGCTTTTTGATGTCGGGAAGAAGCCTCGATAGAAGACGACATCGCTGGTGGACTCCGTTCGGACCTGTCATTCTCTCCAGGGGAGATATGGGATGCACAAGTTAGGGGTTTCCCGGTCCAGAGACCTCTCATGAAGAGGATGACGCATTTAGAGACCACTTCGAGGGGGTAGATTAGGAGGCCGATGTTGATGCCCCATTCGCCCTCGAGGAAGCCGAGAGGCTCCAAAAGTAGGTGACATTCAAGAAACAATATGCTATTCTCTGATTTTCTATTCGCATTTTCTGATTTCCCTTCTCTGTGTTGAAAGTAAAGAAGCTATATGACCAAGCCTTTTCCCAGATGCAAGTTTAGTTGACTCATCGTAGAGAGGAGCTTGAGAAGCTTATGGCGGAGTCGGTCAAGCTGGAGGCTTTATGCGCCCAAAGGGAGGAGGAACTGACCAACTTTCCGGCAAACTTGGAGAGAGCACTTCGGGAGAGGGCCGATTTCTTCGAGCAGGTATGTTGGTACCCACATTCTTTCCTTTTAGCTATAAAGTTTTGGTGTTGATTGAATTACTTTCCACTTCTCAGATTACGCAGAAGGACGCCCTAGTGGAGCGGCTTCGAAAGGAGGTTGCGACCAAGGACGCCGAAGTAATGGAGCTAGCTCCGCTGAATGATGTCACGGCCTCGGAAAGGGAGGTACTTCGGGGAGGCTATCCTCGGCTCAAGACCTTCTCCGAGGTGCTCAGGAGGAGGCTGTTGCACTATATGCGGCCAAGGCTGAGGCCAGTGAGTATGTCTCCTCGTACAAGAGGGATGTCACTTCTGCGAATGACCAGGCGAGGGAGATATCCGAGAAGGCCGAGCTAAAGCTGGCTCAGCCAGTTTCCCATGCCTGTCCACAAGCCAAGAGGCAAGCCCTCGAGGAAGTGAGCACCAAAGGTGTCGATCTCTCTGTCGAGATGGAAGAGGCCAGGGCCCTGGAGGAGGAATTGACAATGTTGAGTACATCGGACGAGGGCTCTGAAAGCGGCTCGGACAGCGGCAGAGGCGAAGAGTAGTTTTTCCTCCTTTTTTGTTTTTTCCTTTTTGTGTATACGGGACTCTTTGGGGAACTTTTGTAAATATATTTTTTGGAAATAGAACATCTTTTGTCATATTTTGCACAAACTTAGTCCCGTAACCTTTTCCCAACAATATGACTTATATGCTTCGATTCTTATCTTTCTCGGAACTCGCACTTGCAATAGTATACTCCCTCGAGATCATACACCTTCTCTAGGCTAGGTCGGCATGCGAGATTTGATTCCTCGAATCCCCTATGACGGCATCATTTATGTTACGTGACCGTGAAGTGACTGAGGTGGCCCTATCGGTACACTTCCCCAAACGTTATGACGACTTGTCAGAAATTGAATGGTCTTCAAAACAGTTGGTTGGCCACCTTTCGTTATATAAATATTATTGCTTCTCTTTCATTCTAACTCTTGCACCTTTGCAAAAACCTCAACTGTTCTTTCAAATTTCTCATTCCTTTCCTATATTTGCGAAAACTGGTTCCGCTCTTTCCTATTTACCTCTGCTTTGAGTAGCTATGGATGCCGTGCCCGAATCTGTTCACCAAGAAGAGGGAAATTCTTCCTCTTCCTCTAGCCTGACCGATGGTACACCGCCGACATATGGTGAGCTGACCTCGTACTGCTTCACTTCAAAAAAGGACTTTGCATTAGAGAAACCCTTCGATGCCCCGGGCAACCTCGAGCATGCCTCGAGCTTTCTTCGATCGATAGAAGAAAACCACCTTGAGGCCGTGAGGAAAGACTGTGACTGGGGGGAAAATGTGGTGTTGCAGATACCCTCTCGAAAACAAAATGCCATGACTCATGTAGAGGGATTATTGACTGTGTATACGTACCTGTTTACATTAGGCCCCCTCGACCGACTTGTGTTCAAATTCTGCAAAAGGTATCGAGTCACCCTGGCATTGATTCATCCGTCCTTTTGGTGGATAGTGCTGATGATGAGGTATTTCACCGAAAAGGCTGAGCTCGAATTTTCCCTCAGCCACCTCATTAGGTTGTATCAGCCTCAACATTGTCGAGGCCTTATAGCGTTACGACGTTGGTCCACCAGAGCTTTCATTGCCAGCGATGACGAGGACCAAAACAGAGGATGGATGAGTGATGCGATACTAAATTGCATAGTCTAGCATGTGATATACCTTACATTTGAGGTGCTTTAATGATAAAAAAAATACACTTTTTATGTGCTTAATGGAGTTTATTTTATGTGTAGGTGAATTGGAGATGGAAACGGAGCTAAAGGGATGCAAATACGTCGAAAATACGCAAAAGGAGACTCCCGGGTTGGCACCCCCTGGCGTTAGGGGGTAATTTGCCCCATAAGGCCTGGTACCCCCTGGCGTTAGGGGGGAGTTAGGGCCCTAACGCCAGGCCTGCCCTGGCATTAGGGGTGCGTTAGATCCCAAACGCCCGGGGTCCCCAGTTTCTCCCAAGTCCGAGTTTTGACGAGTTAAGTGTTTCCCG
>ML301172.1:0-16136 GCA_005239505.1 Nicotiana paniculata
CCGTACCAAGGCGTCCGGCCTTGACTATTGTAGGCAATAATACAGGCACGGCTGGCGGATTTCTAGTTTAATTGGCATAAAATTCCAAAAAATCTAACTTGATCATTTCGAAGCATTGGTTATGAATCCTTGGGTTTTATTTGATGTCCCGGACAAATATCATGCGATTCAGTACCAGCTACGTACCAAGGCGTCCGCCCTGGACCATGGAAGGCGATAATGCAGGCACGACTTGGCGGAATTCTAGTTNTTTTATCCTTTCTAAGAATTGGTTATGTTTTGTTGGGTTGTATTTTATGTCCCGGACAAATATCACGTGATCCAGTACGAGATCCATACCATGGATGGCAATAATACAGGCACGATTGGCTGAATTCCAGTTTAATATCCATAAAATGTCAACAAATGTAATTTGATCATTTAGAAGTTTTGGTTATTGTTCCTTGGGTCATATTTGATGTCCCGGACAAATATCATGCAATTCGGTACTAGCTACGTACCACGGCGTCCGGCCTGGACCATGGCAGGCGATAATACAGGCACGACATGGCAGAATTCCAGTTTAATTTCAATAAATGCCAAAAAATGTAACTTGATCATTTCGAAGTTTTGGTTATGGTTCCTTGGGTCATATTTTATGTCCCGGAAAAATATCATGTGATTCGGTACCGGCTACGTACCACAGCGTCCGGCCTGGACCATGGCAGGCGATAATACAAGCACGACTTGGCGGAATTCAAGTTTAATTTCCAGAATATGCCAAAAATGTAACTTGATCATTTCGAAGAGTTTGTTATGGTTCCTTGGGTTGTATTTTATTTCCTAGAAAAATATCATGTGATCCAGTACCGGCTCCATACCAAGGCGTCCGACCTGGACCATGGATGGCGATAATACATGCACGACTGGCGGAATTACAGATTAATTGCCATAAAATGCCAAAACATGTAACTTGATCATTTCGAAGCGTTGGTTATGGTTCCTTGGGTCATATTTAATTTCCCAGACAAATATCATGCGATCCGGTACCGGCTCCGTACCAAGGCGTCCATCCTGGACCATGGCAGGCGATAATACATGCACGACTGGCGGAATTCCAGTTTAATTGCCATAAAATGCCAAAAAATGTAGTTTGATCATTTCGAAGCGGTTGGTTATGGTTCCGTGGGTCTTATTTGATGTCCTGGAGAAATATCATGCGATCCGGTACCGGCTTTGTACCAAGCCGTCCGGCCTAAACCATGGCAGGCGATAATAGAGGCACGACAGGTGGAATTCCAGTTTAATTGCCATAAAATGCCAAAACATGTAACTTGATCATTTCAAAGCATTGGTTATGGTTCCTTGGGTCGTATTTGATGTCCAGGAAAATTATCATGCGATTCGGTACCGGCTCCGTAACAAGGCGTCCGGCCTGGACCATGGCAGGCGCTAATACAGGCACGACTTGCGGACTAGTTTAATTGCCATAAAATGCCAAAAATTATAACTTGATCATTTCGAAGCGTTGGTTATCGTTCCTTGGATCATATTTAATGTCCCAGAAAAATATCATGCGACCCAGTACCGGCTCCTTACCAAGGCGTCCGACCTGGATCATGGCAGGCGATAATACAGGCATGACTGTCGAATTCCTGTTTAATTGCTATAAAATGCAAAAAAATGTAACTTGATCATTTCAAAGCGTTAAGTATGGTTCCTTGGGTCATATTTTATATCCCTGACAAATATCATGCGATCCAGTACCGACTTCGTTCCAAGGCGTCCGGCATGGTTCATGGCAGGCGATAATACATGCACGACTGACAGAATTCCAGTTTAATTGCCATAAAATGCCAAAAATTATAACTTGATCATTTCGAAGCGTTGGTTATGGTTCCTTGGGTCGTATTTGATGTCCTAGAAAATTATCATGTGATCCGGTAACGGCTCCATACGGCATCCAGCCTAGACCATGGCAGGCGATAGTACAGGCACGACTGGCGGAATTCCAGTTTAATTGCCATAAAATGCCAAACAGGTAAGTTGATCATTTCAAAGTGTTGGTTATGGTTCCTTGTGTCGTATTTGATGTCTCGGACAAATATCACGAGATTCGGTACCGGCTCCGTAACAAGGAGTCCGACCTGGACCACGACAGGCGATAATATAGGCATGGCGCAATTCCAGTTTAATTGCCATAAAATGACAAAAAATGTAACTTCATCATTTCAAAGTTTTGGTTATGGTTCCTTAGGTCATATTTTATGTACCGAACAAATATCATGCAATTTAGTACCGGCTACGTACCACGGCATCCGGCCTGGACCATGGCAGGCAATAATACTGGCACGACAGCGGAACTCCAGTATTATTACCATTAAATGCCAAAAAATGTAACTTGATCATTTCAAAGCGTTTGTTATGGTTCCTTGGGTCGTATTGGATGTCCCGGAAAAATATCATGCGATCCAGTCCCTGCTCCATACCAAGGAGTCCGGCGTGGGCCATGGATGCGATAATAGAGGGACGACTGGCGGAATTCCAGTTTAATTGCCATAAAACGCCAAAAAATGTAACTTGATCATTTCGAAGCATTGGTTATGGTTCCTTGGGTCATATTTAATGTCCCGGAAAAATATCATGCGACCCGTTACCGGCTTCGTACCAAGGCGTCCAGCTTGGACCGTGGCAGGCGATAATACAGGCACGACTGGCGGAATTCCAGTTTAATTGCCATAAAATACCAAAAAATGTAATTTGATCATTTCGAAGTGTTAGTTATGGTTCCTTGGGTCATATTTGATATCCTGGAAAAATATCATGCGATCTGGTACCGGCTCCGTACCAAGGCGTCCGACCTGGACCATGGTAGGCGATAATACATGCACGACTGACGGAATTCCAGTTTAATTGCCATAAAATGCCAAAACATGTAACTTGATCTATTGGAAGCATTGGTTATGGTTCCTTGGATCGTATTTGATGTCCTAACAAAATGTCATGAGATCAGGTACCGGCTCCGTACCAAGGCGTCCGGGCTGGACCATCGCATGTGATAATACATGCACGACTAGCGGAATTCCGGTTTAATTGCCATACAATACCAAAATATGTAATTTGATCATTTCGAAGCCTTTTTTATGGTTTCATGGATAATATTTGATGTCCCGGAAAAATATCATGCCATCCGGTAACGGCTGTGTACCAAGGCGTCCGGCCTGGACCATGGCAGGCGATAATACAGGCACGACTGGCGGAATTCCAGTTTAACTGGCATAAAATGCCAGTTAATGTAACTTAATCATTTTGAGGCGTTGGTTATGGTTCCATGGGTCTTATTTGATGTCCCGGACAAATATCATGTGATCCGGTACTAGCTCCATACCAACGTGTCCGGCCTGGAGCATGGCAGGCGCTAATATACAGGCACGACTGGCGGAAGTCCAGTTTAATTGCCATAAAATGCCAAATAATGTTACTTGATCATTTCTAAGCATTGGTTATGGTTCCTTGGGTCATATTTAATGTCCCGGAAAAATATCATGGGACCCGGTACCAGCTCCGTACCAAGGCGTCCGGCCTGGACCATGGCAGGCGATAATACAGGCACGACTAGCGGAATTCCAGTTTAATTACCATAAAATGCCAAAACATGTAACTTGATCATTTCGAAGCGTTGGTTATGGTTCCTTCGGTTGTATTTGATGTCCCAGAAAAATATCATACGATCCGGTATCAGCTCCATACCAAGGCGTCCGGCCTGGACCATGGTAGGCGATAATACAGGCACGGCTGTCGTAATTCCTGTTTAATTGCTACAAAATGCCAAAAAATGTAACTTGATCATTTCAAAGCGTTAGTTATGGTTCCTTGGGTCATATTTGATATCCCGGAAAAATATCATGTGATCCGGTACCGGCTCCGTACCAAGGTGTCCGGCCTGGACCATGCACGACTGACGGAATCAGTTTAATTGCCATAAAATGCCAAAAAATGTAACTTGATCATTTCGAAGCGTTGGTTATGGTTCCTTGGGTCCTATTTGATTTCCCGAAAAAACATCAGAGATCCGGCTCCGTACCAAGGCGTCTGGGCTGGACCATGGCATGCGATAATACATGCACGACTGGCGGAATTCCAATTTAATTGCCAAAAATCTTAATTTGATCATTTCGAAGCATTGTTTATGGGTCCGTGGGTCATATTTGATGTCCCAGAAAAATTTCATGTCATCCGGTAACGGCTGTGTACCAAAGAGTCCGACCTGGACCATGGCAGGCGATAATACAGGCATGACTGGCGGAATTCAAGTTTAATTGCCAAAAAATGCCAAAATATGTAACTTGATTATTTCGAAGCGTTGGTTATGGTTCCTTGGGTCATATTTGATGTCCAGGACAAATATCATGCGATCCGGTACCGGCTCCGTAACAAGGCGGCCGACCTGGACCATTGCAGGCGATAGTAGAGGCACGACTGGTGGAATTGCAGTTTAATTGCCATAAAATACCAAAAAATGTAACTTGATCATTTAGAAGTGTTGGTTATGGTTCCTTGTGTCGTATTTGATGTCCCGGAGAAATATCATGCTATCCGGTACCGGCTCTATACCAAGGCATCCGGTCTGGACCATGGCAGGCGATAATAAAGACACGAGTGGCGGAATTCCAGTTTAATTGCCATAAAATGCAAAAAAATGTTACTTGATCATTTTGAAGCATTGGTTATGGTTCCTTGTGTCGTATTTGATGTCCCGAAGAAATATCATGACAGAATCCACGCTGGTCCACGCCTTGATCGATCGGCGGACCGGCTCAACACCATTCCACATCCGACCTGGGCGCATCGCCGGCCCCTATCCGCTTCCCTCCCGACAATTTCAAGCACTCTTTGACTCTTTTTTCAAAGACCTTTTCATTTTTCCCTTGCGGTACTTGTTCTCTATCGGTCTCTCGCCCGTATTTAGCCTTGGACGGAATTTCCAGTTTATTTGCCATAAAATGCCAAAAAATGTAACTTGATCATTTCGAGGCGTTGGTTATGGTTCCTTGTGTCGTATTTGCTGTCTAGGACAATGATCATGAGATTTGTTACTGGCTCCATACCAAGGAGTCTGACATGCACCATGGCAGGCGATAATACAGGCATGACTGGCGGAATTCAAGTTTAATTGCCAAAAAATGCCAAAATATGTAACTTGATCATTTCGAAGCGTTGGTTATGGTTCCTTGGGTAATATTTTATGTCGCGAACAAATATTATGCGATTCGGTACCGGCTACGTACCACGGCGTCCGGCCTGGACCATGGCAGGCGATACTACTGGCACGACTGACGGAATTCCAGTTTAATTGCCATAAAAAGACAAAAAATGTAACTTGACCATTTCGAAGAGTTGGTTATGGTTACTTGGGTTTTATTTGATATCCCAGAAAAATATCATGCGATCCGGTATCGGCTCCATACCAAGGCGTCCGGCCTGGACCATGGATGGTGAAAATACAGGCACGACTAGCGGAATTCTAGTTTAATAGCCATAAAATGCCAAAAGATGTAACTTGATCGTTTCGAAGCGTTGGTTATGGATCCTTGGGTCGTATTTGATGTCCCAGAAAAATATCATGCTATCCGGTACCAGCTATGTACCAAGGCGTCTAGTGCAGGCGATAATACAGGCACGAGTGGCGGAATTCAAGTTTAATTACAATAAAATGCAAAAAATGTAACTTGATCATATCAAAGCGTTGGTTATGGTTCCTTTTGTCCTATTTTATGTCCCGGAGAAGTATCATGCTATCCAATACTGGCTCCGTACAAAGGCGTCCGACATGGACTATGGCAGGAGATAATACAGGCACGACTGGCAAAATTCCAGTTTAATTGCGATAAAATGCAATAAAATGTAATTTGATCATTTCAAAGCGTTGTTTATGGTTACTTGTGTTGTATTTGATGTCCCGGAAAAATATCATACGATTCTGTATCGGCTCCATACCAAGGCATCCGGCCTGGACCATGGTAGGCGATAATAGAGGCACGACTGGCGGAATTCCAGTTTAATTGCCATAAAATGCCAAAAAATGTTACTTGATCATTTCCAAGCGTAAGTTATAGTTCCTTCGGTCGTATTTGATGTCCCGGAGAAATATCATGCAATCCGGTACCGGCTCCGTACCAAGGCGTCTAGACTGGACCATGGCAGGCGATAATAGAGGCACGACTGGCGGAATTCCAGTTTAATTGCCATAAAATGCCAAAAAATATAATTTAATCATTTTGACGCGTTGGTTATGGTTCCTAAGGTCATATTTGATGTCCCGGACAAATATCATGCAATCCGGTACCGGCTCCGTACCATGGCGTCCAGTCTGGACCATGGCAGGCGATAATACAGGCACTACTAGCGAAATTCCAGTTTAATTGCCATAAAATGCCAAAAAAAGTAACTTGATCATTTCGAAGCGTTGGTTATGGTTACTTGGGTCGTATTTGATGTACCTGACAAATATCATTCTATCCGGTACCGACTATGTACCAAGGCGTCCGGCCTGGACAATGGCAGGTGATAATACAGGCACGACTGGCGGAATTCCAGTTTAATTACCATAAAACGCCAATAAATGTAACTTGATCATTTTAAAGCATTGGTTATGGTTCCTTGGGTGGTATTTGATGTCCCGGTCAAATATCATGCGATCCGGTACCGGCTTCGTACCAAGGCGTTCGGTCCGGACCATGGGAGGTGATAAATACAGGCACGACTGGAGGAATTCCAGTTTAATTGCCATAAAATGCCAAAAAATGTAACTTGATAATTTCGAATAGTTGGTTATGGTTCCTTGTGTTTTATTTGATGTCCCAGACAAATATCATATGATCCGGTATCGGCTCCGTACCAAGGCGTCTGGCCTGGACCATGGCAGGCGATAATACATGCACGACTGACATAATTCCAATTTAATTGCCTTAAAATGCCAAAAAATGTAACTTGATTATTTCGAAGCGTTACTTATGCTTCCTTGGGTGGTATTTGATGTCCCGTACAAATATCATGCGATCCAGTACCAGCTGCGTACCAAGGCATCCGGCTTGGAACATGGCAGGCGATATTACAGGTAGGACTAGCGGAATTCCAGTTTAATTGCCATAAAATGCCAAAACATGTAACTTGATCATTTCGAAGAGTTGGTTATGGTTACTTGGGTCGTATTTGATGTTCCGGAAAAATATCATGGGATGCGGTACCTGCTCCATACCAGGGTGTCCGGCCTGGACCATGGATGGCGATAATACATGTACGACTGGCGGAATTCCAGTTTAATTGTCATAAAATGTAACTTGATCATTTCGAAGCTTTGGTTATGGTTACTTGGGTCATATTTGATGTCCCGGAAAAATATCATGCGATCCGGTACCAGCTTCGTACCAAGGCGTCCGACCTAGACTATGGCAGGCGATATTACAGGCAGGACTAGCGGAATTCCAGTTTAATTGTCATAAAATGTAACTTGATCATTTTGAAGAGTTGGTTATGGTTACTTGGGTCGTATTTGATGTTCCGGAAAAATATCATGGGATCCGGTACCGGCTCCATACCAAGGTGTCCGGCCTGGACCATGGATGGCGATAATACATGCACGACTGGCGGAAATCCCGTTTAATTGTCATAAAATGTAACTTGATCATTTCAAAGCGTTGGTTATGGTTCCTTGGGTCATATTTGATGTCCCGGACAAATATCATGCGATTCGGTACCAGCTTCGTACCAAGGCGTCCGACCTAGACTATGGAAGGTGATATTACAGGAACGACTAGCGGAATTCTAGTTTAATTGCCATAAAATGCCAACAAATGTAACTGGATCATTTCGAAGAGTTGGTTATGGTTACTTGGGTCGTATTTGATGTCCCGGACAAATATCATGTGATCCGGTATCGGCTCCATACCAAGGTGTCCGGCATGAACCATGGATGGTGATAATACAGGCACGACTGGCTGAATTCCAGTTTAATTGCCATAAAATGTAACTTGATCATTTCGAAACGTTGTTATGGTTCCTTGGGTCGTATTTGATGTTCCGTACAAATATCATGCGATCCGGTACCGGCTCCATACCAAGGTGTCCGGCCTGGACCATGGATGGTGATATTACAGGCAAGACTGGCGGAATTCCAGTTTAATTGCCATAAAATGTAACTTGATCATTTCGAAGCGTTAGTTTTTGTTACTTGGGTCGTGTTTGATGTCCCGTACAAGTATCATGCTATCCGGTACCGTCTCCGTACCAAGGCGTCCGGCCTGGACCATGGCATGCGATAATACAGGCACGACTGGCAGAATTCCAGTATAATTGCCATAAAATGCCAAAAAATGTAACTTGATCATTTCGAAGCGTTGGTTTTGGTTAATTGGCTCGTATATGATGTCCTGGTCAAGTATCATGCTATCAGGTACCGTCTCCGTATCAAGGCGTCCGGCCTCGACCATGGCAGGCGATAATACAGGCGCGACTGGCAGAATTCCAGTTTAATTGCCATAAAATGCCAAAAAATGTAACTTGATCATTTCGAAGCGTTGGTTATGGTTCCTTGGGTCATATTTGATGTCCAAGTAGAATATCATCGATCCGGTACCGGCTTCATACCAAGGCGTCCGGCCTGGACCATGGCAGTTGATAATAAAAGCACGACTTGCGAATTTCAATTTAATTGCCATTAAATGCCAAAAAATATAACTTGATCATGTTGAAGAGTTGGTTATGGTTCCTTGTGTTGAATTTGATATCCCAGAAAAATATCACGCGATCCGGTACCGGCTCTGTACCAAGTCGTCCGGCCTGGACAATGGCAGGCGATAATACAGGCACGACTGACGGAATTCCACTTTAATTGCCATAAAATGCCAAAAAATGTAACTTGATCATTTCGAAGTGTTGGTTATGGTTCCTTGGGTCGTATTTGATGTCATGGAGAAATATCATGCTATCCGGTACCAACTCCGTACCAAGGCGTCCGTCGTGGACCATGGCAGGCGATATTACAGGCACGACTATCGGAATTCCAGTTTAATTGCTATAAAATGCCAAAAAATGTAACCTGATCATTTTGAAGCGTTGGTTATGGTTCCTTGGGTCGTATTTGATGTCCCGAACAACTATCATGCAATTCAGTACCATCTTCGTACAAAGGCATCTGGCTTGGACCACGGCAGGTGATAATACAGGCACGACTAGCGAAATTCGAGTTTAATTGCCATATATGCCAAATAATGTAACTTGATCATTTCGAAGCATTGGTTGTGGTTCCTTGGTCGTATTTGATTTCCCGGAAAAATATCATGCTATCTGGTAACGTCTCCATACCAAGGCGTCCGACCTGGACCATGGCAGGCGATAATACAGGCACGAATGATGGAATTCCAGTTTACTTGCCAGAAAATGCTAAAAATGTAACTTGATCATTTCGAAGCGTCGGTTATAGTTCCTTGGGAGGTATTTTATGTCTCAGAGAAATATCATGTGATCGGGTACCGGGTTAGTACCAAGGCGTCTGGCCTGGACCATGGCAGGCGATAATACAGGCACGACTGGTGGAATTCCAGTTTAATTGCCATAAAATGCCAAAAAAGTAACTTGATCATTTCGAAGCACTGGTTATGGTTCCTTGGGTCGTATTTCATGTCCCGGACAAATATCATGCTATAGGGGACCGACTCCGTACCAAGGCGTCCGGCCTGGACCATGCCAAGCGATAATACAGGGACGACTAGCGGAATTCAAGTTTCATTGTCATAAAATGCACAAAAATGTAACTTGATCATTTCCAAGCGGTTGTTATGGTTCCTAAGGTCGTATTTGATGTACCGGACAAATATCATGCAATCCGGTACCGGCTCTGTACCAAGGCGTCCATCTTGGACCATGGCAGGCGATAATACAGGCTCGACTAGCGAAATTCCAGTTTAATTGCCATAGAATTCCAAAAAAATGTAACTTGATCATTTAAAGCATTGGTTATGGTTCCATGGGTTTTATTTGATGTCCTGGACAAATATCATGCAATCCCGTACCGGCTCCGTACCAAGGCGTTCGGTCTGGACCATGGCAGGTGATAATACAGGCACGACTGGCGGAATTCGAGTTTCATTGTCATAAAATGCCAATAAATGTAACTTGATCATTTTGAAGCATTGGTTATGGTTCCTAAGGTCGTATTTGATGTCTCGAAGAAATATCATGCGATCCGGTACCGGCTCCATACCTAGGCGTCCAGCCTGGACCATGGCAGGCGATAATATAGACACGACTCGCGGAATCCGAGTTTAATTGCCATAAAATGCCAAAACATGCAACTTGATCATTTTGAAACGTTGGTTATGGTTCCTTGGGTCATATTTGATGTCCCGGATAAATATCATGCGATCCGGTATCGGCTCTGTACCAAGGCGTCTGACCTGGACAATAGCAGGCGATAATACAGGTACGACTGGCGGAATTCCAGTTTAATTTCCATAAAATGCCAAAACATTTAACTAGATCATTTTGAAGTGTTGGTTATGGTTCTTTAAATCGTATTTGATTTCTCAGAAAAATATCATGAAATCCGATACAGGTTCCGTACCAAGGCGTCCGGCCTGGACAATGGCAGGCGATAATACAGGCACGACTTGCGGAATCCTAGTTTAATTGCCATAAAATGCCAAAAAATGTAATTTGATTATTTCGAAGCGTTGTTTATTGTTCCTTGGGTCGTATTTGATGTCACGAAAAAATATCCAGCTATCCGGTACCGGCTCCATACCAAGACGTCCGACCTGGAACATGGCAGGCGAAAATACAGGCACGATTGGCGGAATTCCAGTTTAATTGCTATAAAATGCCAAAAAATGTAACTTGAGCATTTTTAAGCGTCGGTTATGGTTCCTTGGGTCGTATTTGATGTCCCAAAAAAATATCATGCTATCCGGTACCGTCTCCGTACTAGGCCGTCTGTCCTGGACCATGGTTGGCGATAATACAGGCACGACGCGGAATTCTAGTTTAATTTCTTTAAACTGCCAAAAAATGTAACTTGATCATTTTTAAGCGTCGGTTATGGTTCCTTGGGTCGTATTTGATGTCCCGAACAACTATCATGCGATTCGGTACCGGTTTCATACCAAGACCTCCGACTTGGACCATGGCAGGTGATAATACAGGCACGACTGGCAGAATTCCAGTTTAATTTCGATAAAATGCCAAAACATTTAACTTGATCATTTCGAAGCGTTGGTTATGGTCCTCGGGTCTTATTTGCTGTCCTGGAAAAATATCATGCGATCCAGTACCGACTCCGTACCAAGGCGTCCGGCCTGGACCATGGCAGGCGATAATACAAGCACGACTGGCAGAATTCCAGTTTAATTTCGATAAAATGCCAAAACATTTAACTTGATCATTTCGAAGCGTCGGTTATGGTTCCTTGGGAGGTATTTGATGTCATGGAGAAATATCATGCCATCTGGGACCGTCTTAGTACCAAGGCATCCGGCCTGGACCATGGCAGGCGATAATACAAGCACGACTGGCAGAATTCCAGTTTAATTGCCATAAAATTACAAAAAAAGTAACTTGATCATTTCGAAGTGTTAATTATTGTTCCTTGGGTCGTATTTGGTGTCCCAGAAAAATATCATGCTATCCGGTACCGACTCCATACCAAGGCGTCTGGCCTGGACCATGGCACGCGATAATACAGGCACGACTGGCAGAATTCAAGTTTAATTGCCATAAAATGCCAAAAACTGTAACTTGATAATTTCGAAGAATTGGTTATGGTTCCTTGGGTCGTATTTGATGTCTCGTTCAAATATCATGCGATCTGTTACCGGCTTCGTATCAAGGCGTCCGGTCTGGACCATGGGAGGTGATAAATAGAGGCACAACTGGCGGAATTCCTGTTTAATTGCCATAAAATGCCAAAAAATGTAACTTGATAATTTCAAAGATTTGGTTATGGTTCCTTGTGTTGTATTTGATGTCCCAGACAAATATCATATGATCCGGTATCGGCTCCGTACCAAGGCGTCCGGCTTGGACCATGGCAGGCGATAATACAGGCACGACTGGCAAAATTCCAATTTAATTGCATAAAATGCAGAAAAATATAGCTTGATCATTTTGAAGCGTTGGTTATGGTTCCTTGGGTGGTATTTGATGTCCCGGAAAAATATCATGCGATCCAGTACCAGCTCCGTACCAAGGCGTCCGGCTTGGACCATGGCAGGCGATATTACAGGCATGACTAGCGGAATTCCAGTTTAATTGCGATAAAATGCAAAACAATGTAACTTGATCATTTTGAAGATTTGGTTATGGTTACTTGGTTCGTATTTGATGTTCCGGACAAATATCATGGGATCCAGTACCGGCTCCATACCAAGGTGTCCGGCCTGGACCATGGATCGCGATAATACACGTACGACTGGCGGAATTACAGTTTAGTTGCCTTAAAATGTAACTTGATCATTTTGAAGCATTGGTTATGGTTCCTTGGGTCATATTTGATGTCCCGGTCAAATATCCTGCAATCCGGTATCAGCTCCGTACCAAGGCGT
Organism: Nicotiana paniculata; assembly: GCA_005239505.1. Lineage (NCBI taxonomy): Eukaryota > Viridiplantae > Streptophyta > Magnoliopsida > Solanales > Solanaceae > Nicotiana > Nicotiana paniculata. The sequence goes on from ML301172.1 coordinate 12,576, forward strand.
CCGGCCTGGACCATGGCAGGCGATATTGCAGGCATGACTAGCGGAATTCTAGTTTAATTGCCATAAAATGCCAAAAAATGTAACCTGATCATTTCGAAGAGTTGGTTATGGTTACTTGGGTCGTATTTGATTTCCCGGAAAAATATCATGCGATCCGGTAACGGCTCCATACCAAGATGTCCGGCCTGGACCATGGATCGCGATAATACACGTACGACTGGCGGAATTCCAGTTTAGTTGCCTTAAAATGTAACTTGATCATTTCGAAGCAATTGTTATGGGTAATTGGGTCATATTTGATGTCCCAGACAAATATCATGCGATCTGGTACCAGCTCCGTACCAAGGCGTCCGGCCTGGACCATGGCAGGCGATAATACAAGCACGACTAGCGGAATTCCAGTTTAATTGCCATAAAATGCCAAAAAATGTAACTTGATCATTTCGAAGAGTTGGTTATGGTTACTTGGGTAGTATTTGATGTCCCAAACCGATATCATGCAATCTAGTACCGGCTCCATACCAAGGTGTCTGACCTGGACCATGGAGGGTGATAATACATGCACGACTGGTGGAATTCCAGTTTAATTGCCATAAAGTATAACTTGATCATTTCGAAGCATTGGTTATGGTTCCTTGGGTCGTATTTGATGTCCCGGACAAATATCTTGGGATCTGGTACCGGCTCCGTACCAAGGCATCCGGCCTGGACACTAGCAGGCGATAATACAGGCACAACTAGTAAAACTCCAGTTTAATTGCCATAAAATGCCAAAACATGTAACTTGATCATTTCGAAGCATTGGTTATGGTTCCTTGGGTCGTATTTGATGTCCGGGAGAAATATCATGTGATACGATACCGGCTTCGTACCAAGGCGTCCGTCCTGGACTATGGCAGGCAATAATATAGGCACGGCTGGCGGAATTCCAGTCTAATTGCAATAAAATTCGAAAAAATGTAACTTGATCATTTCAAAGCATTGGTTATGAATCCTTGGGTTGTATTTAATGTCGCAGACAAATATCATGCGATTCGGTACCGCCTACATACCAAGGCGTCCGGCCTGGATCATGGAAGGCGATAATGCAGGCACGACTTGGTAGAATTCTAGTTTAATTGCCACAAAACGCCAAAAAATCCTTTCGAAGAGTTGGTTATGGTTTCTTGGGTTGTATTTGATGTCCCAGACAAATATTATGTGATCTGGTACCAGATCCGCACCAAGGCGTCCGACATGGACCATGGAAGGCGATAATACAAGCACGACTGGCAGAATTCCAGTTTAATTGCCATAAAATGCCAAAAAAATAACTTGATCATTTCGAAGCGTTGGTTATGGTTACTTGGGTCGTCTTTCATGTCCCAGAAAAATATCATGCTATCCGGTACCGGTTCTATACCAAGGCTTCCGGCCTGGACCATGGCAGGCGATAATACAGGCACGATTGGTGAAATTCCAGTTAAATTGCCATAAAATGCCAAAAAATGTAACTTGATCATTTCGAAGCGTTGGTTATGGTTCCTTGGGTCGTATTTGATGTCCCGGATAAATAGCATATTATCTGGTACCGGCTCGGTACCAAGGCGTCCGGCCTGGACCATGGCAGTAGATAATACAGGCACGACTTGCGGAATCCCAGTTTAATTGCCATAAAATGCCAAAAAATGTAAATTGATCATTTTGAAGTGTTAGTTATGGTTCCTTGGGTCGTATTTGATGTCCCTGAAAAATATCATTCTATCCAGTACCGATTCCGTACAAGGGCATCCGGCCTGGACCATGGCAGGCGATAATACAGGCACGACTGGCGGAATTCCAGTTTAATTGCCATAAAATGCCAAAAAATGTAACTTGGTCATTTCGAAGCGTTGGTTATGGTTCCTTGGGTTATATTTGATGTCCCAGTCAATATCATCGATCCGGTACCGGCATCGTACCAAGGCGTCCGGCCTGGACCATGGCAGGTGATAATACAAGCACGACTTGCGAATTCCAGTTTAATTGCTATAAAATGCCAAAAAATGTAACTTGATCATTTTGAAACGTTGGTTATTGTTCCTCGTGTTGAATTTGATGTCCCAGAAAAATATCACATAATCCGGTACCGGCTCTGTACCAAGGCTACCGGCCTGGACAATGGCAGGCGATAATAGAGGCACGACTGACGGAATTCCAGTTTAATTCCATAAAATGCCAAAAAATGTAACTTGATCATTTCGAAGTGTTAGTTATGGTTCCTTGGGTCGTATTTGATGTCCCGGAGAAATATCATGCGATCCGGTACCAGCTCCGTACCAAGGCGTCCGTCCTGGACCATGGCAGGCGATATTACAGGCACGACTAGCGAAATTCCAGTTTAATTACCATAAAATGCCAAAAAATGTAACCTGATCATTTCAAAGAGTTGGTTATGGTTACTTGGGTTGTATTTGATGTCCCGGACAAATATCATGCGATCCGGTAGCGACTCCAAACCATGATGTTCGGCCTGGACCATGGATCGCGATAATAGAGGCATGACTGGCGGAATTCCAGTTTAATTGCCATAAAATGTAACTTGATCATTTCAAAGCGTTGTTTTTGGTTACTTGGGTCATATTTGATGTCTCGGAAAAGTATCATGCTATCCGGTACCGGCTCCGTACCAAGGCGTCTTGCCTGGACCATGGCAGGCGATAATACAGGCACGACTGGCAGAATTCCATTTTAATTGCCATAAATGCCAAAAAATGTAACTCGATAATTTGGAAGCGTTAGTTATGGTTCCTTGGGTCATATTTGATGTCCCAGTCAAATATCATCGATCTGGTACCAGCTTCGTACCAAGGCGTCCGGCCTGGACCATGGCAGGTGATAATACAAGCACGACTGACGAATTCCAGTTTAATTGCCATAAAATGCCAAAAATGTAACTTGATCATTTTGAAGCATTTGTTATTGTTACTTGTGTTGAATTTGATGTCCAAGAAAAATATCACATGATCCGGACCGGCTCCGTACCAAGGCATCCGGCCTGGACCATGGCAAGCGATAATACAAGCACGACTGGCGGAATTCTAGTTTAATTGCCATAAAATGCCAAAAATGTAACTTGCTCATTTCGAAGCGTTGGTTATGGTTACTTGGTTCGTATTTCATGTCCCGGAGAAATATCATGTGATCCGGTACCGGCTTCATACCAAGGCGTCCGACCTGGACTATGGCAGGCGATAATACAAGCACAGTTGGCGGAATTCCAGTTTAATTGCAATAAAATTCAAAAAAATGTAACTTGATCATTTCAAAGCATTGGTTATGAATCCTTGGGTTGTATTTGATGTCCCAGACAAATATCATGCGATTCGGTACCGGCTACGTACCAAGGCATCCGGCCTGGATCATGGAAGGCGATAATGCAGGTACGACTTGGCAGAATTCTAGTTTAATTTCCATAAAATGCCAAAAAAACCTTTCGAAGAGTTGGTTATGGTTTCTTGGGTTGTATTTTATGTCCCGGACAGATATTATGCGATCCGGTACCAGATCCGTACCAAGGCGTCCGGCATGGACCATGGATGG
>ML301173.1:2599-27104 GCA_005239505.1 Nicotiana paniculata
ATTTTCGAGTGCTGTCTCAATAGAAGAACCTGGTTCTTCTTGGTGTTCCAACTTCTACTCGCGCGGAATAATAAATGCAGTAAAGTAAAAACATAGAGATTTTTACGTGGAAAACACCTGGCTCAAAAAGTGAAAAATCACGACCTACTCCTCAGTAGGATTTTCCCAAACTCTTCACTACAACTCTAAGCCAAACAACATTTACAATATAAACTCTTTTGTAAACCTAAGGACTAACTCTAATTTCTTTGTAGCAACCTAGCCTCTAGCTAATTGCGACAAGCTTCAAGTTAACTCTAACTTGAACAACGTGTACCTATTAAAATTACTTCTAATAAAGATGAAAGATACAATATTAAATCACCTACTACAACCAACTAGACTTGAATGACAAACTGATGGAACTGGTTCTTCTAGCTGGTCAATAGCTTTTATATCGCACAAAGATTCTGCTTGCAAAATTTCTCTGGTAATTTTACCTTCAGTTTTTGCTTCAATTCTGTATGTGTGCGAATAGTTCTTCAGTAGGAATACTTCAACATTATATAGCGCCAGAAGTTAAGATGTTCTTGTTTGGTTCTAATGCAACTCTTCCTTGGTGGACGAGTTTGTGTTCATCTCGACTTGCTTCCTTTATTTCTGTCCTTCCTGAACTCGAATTCTAAACCCTTATCAATTTGCAACCTTTTAGCATTAGGAGACAATCTCTTAGTTCATGGATAATTAACAAATCACATTTATCTCCTGTGCATGTACGTTCTTGTGCCAACTGGTTCGTTCGAGATGTTTGCCCTGATGGACCTGGTTCAACTGGGTAGGTATTTGTCAATCTTCAAAACCATGAAGTGACTTGGGTCAACATGATGTCATCCACATAAACCTGAAATGATGAGCATGTTCCTTCCCCGTTTCTTCAGAAATAATGTATTGTCAATCTTTCCTCTTGTGAAGCCATTTTCCAACAGAAACTTGGATAGCCTCTCATACCAGGTTCGAGGGGCCTGCTTCAATCCGTAGAGTGCCTTATCCAATTTGAATGCATACTCTGGATGTTCATGACATTCAAATCCTGGAGGTTGCTTGACATAGACCTATTATTTATTAAAACCATTCAAAAAGGCACTTTTCACATCCATTTGAAATAAGGTGAATTCCATGTGTGATGCAAAGGCAATGAGGATCCTAATTGATTCCATGCGAGCAACTGGAGCAAAAGTCTCATCATAATCGATCCCTTCCTTCTTATTATACCCTTGAACAACAAGCCTTGATTTGTTCTTTGTACTATTTCCATGTTCATACAACTTATTCCTGAATACCCACCTGGTCCCTATGATGGTTATGTCTGAGGGTATAGATACCAGGTGTCATACCTTGTTTCTTTCAAATTGATGCAGATCCTCTTGCATAGCCGTAATCCAGGCTGCATCCTTCAAGGCTTCCTTGATATTTTTGGGTTCTATTTGGGATAGAAAGGTTGAGAAGGCTAGGGAATTTCTATTTTTTGATCTTTTCTGGACTCCAGAGTAAAGGGGGTGATTATATTATCAAGTGGATGGGAGATTTTGTGTTTCCAATTTGGGACTGGAGTCTGATTGGTAGAGGAACTGGGTAAATCAGATGGGTTCGCTGCACTCCTCATTCTGCTGCCTGTAAAGTGCCTTGCACTGCATCTACAACTCTTTCTTCAGCTTCAGTGGTAGTGATTTGGGTACCAGGTTCCTCTTGAGAAGTGGAGGAGGATGTTACATTGTCTTCACTTGCCTCCTTCATCAGACTCATCATATCAGCCTTGCCATTTGAAACATCAGTGATTCCCCAAGAACCAATAGTGGTTCATTGTCTTGATCATCCTTGTTTCCTTCCTTGTTAGAAGAAGGCGTCTCGTTAAATATCACACGAACACTTTATTCCACGCACTGTGTCCTTTTGTTGTAGACTTTGTAGGCTTTGCTTTGAGAGGAGTATCCCAGAAATATTCCTTCATCACTTCTTGCATCAAATTTCCCATGCTGGTCCTTTCTGTTGTTGAGGACATAACATTTGCATCCAAAGGTTCTCAAATGAGTTATATTTGGCTTCCTTCCATTGAGTAGATCATAAGGGGTTTTGTTCAGGAGGGACCTGATCATGCACCTGATCACCAAGTAGCATGTAGTGTTTATTGCCTCTGCCAAATTTTTTTTGGCAATTCCACAGTCAATGAGCATTGTACGTGCCATGTCTTCTAGAGTTCTGTTCTTCCTTTCGACAACTCCATTTTGCTGTGGAGTTCTTGGAGCTGAGAAGTTGTGAGTAATCCCATTTTTATTGCAAAACTCATCAAACTTAGCATTGTTGAATTCTGTTCCATGGTCAGATCTGATGCAGACTAATTTCAATTCCATCTTCACTTGGATTTTCTTGACAAAGGCCACAAGTACCTCGAATGTCTCATCTTTTTTTCTAAGAAACAATGTCCAAGTGAATCTTGACTAGTCATCTACAATCATAAAAATATATCTCTTTCCACCTTTGTTTGGTACTCTCATAGGACCACACAGATCCATATGAAAGAGTTCGAGTGGTTTTGATGTGCTAACATCCTTCTTTGTCTTAAAAGAAGTTCTAACTTAGTAGTCATTTTTTCAGCAAACACTTTGTTTTTCTAAACAGATTGAACCCTGGCCTGACAGCTTTCTTTGAAGTGCCCACTGTTCCCACAGTGGGTACAAAGCCAGTTATCAGGAACAATGACGTACTTGTTGTGAGGGTTGTAAGGAATTTTCTCTTTTTGGAACCCGATTCCTTGCCTGTTTACACTATTATTGAAATACAAGGCAGTGACAACATCTGAGGACCAGGTCCACTTAAGATATTCCTCAAGATCAATTTTAACTCTCTCCAATTCAGCTTGAAGTTGCCTATTTTTTCTCGAGTTTTCCGCACAGACTAGCTTTCATATCATTCAATTCCTTTTCAAGCTTGATGTGTGTCTCACTAGCTACTTCATTCCCTTTCTCAATACTTACAAGCCTATGTTCTGATTTGAGTCCCTCAATTTTTTCCTCTAGATATATGATTACCACCAAAAAGTCACCCCTTTCTTGCTCAGTAGCTGCAATTTTCTCTGCTAGAGTATTCTTATCTTTGCTAAGGTTCTCTATGGTCTCCTTCAAGGAAACAACCACTACCATCAAGTCATATCTCTCATTTTCTATACTGTTTATTTTTCCAGTTAGAACTTCCCTTTCTTTTTCAAGATTGTCTATGGTCTCTTTTAAATCAACCACACAGACCACCATATCATCTCTAGATTGTTCAGCATCTCCTAACACCATGGTCAAGGCATCTTTATCATTAATGAGACTATAATATTCATTAATTAGAACATTAGCTAATGACATCAATGTTTTAGAAGAGTAGGACTTTAGATTTCTTTGAACATCCCTGAAATTTACCTCATCATTGTCATCATCTTCATCATCATCGGACTGAGCCATTAATGCAAATAATGAATCATATTCCTTTGTTTCATTTTCCACTACCATCATGGAACTGTTTCCTGCATCTGGTTCCTCTTCTGATTCACTGGAGGAGTCTTCCCATGCAGCAAGAGCTTGCTTCACAACATTGTCAGCTGCACTTTTTTGGCTGAATCGTTGTCAGGAACCAGGTTCTTTTTTACAACTTTGTCAGAGTTGTGTTTGTAGTGCTCCTGCTTCAGAAGTGGGCAGTCTTTGATAAAGTGCCCTGGCTTTCCGCACTTTTGACAGAGATCATAGTTCCTTGGTTTACTTGAGTTGCCTCTCTTTGGTATACCACCATTTCTTCGAACCATCTTTTGAAACCTTTTAGTGAGATATGCCATGTCACTATCTTCTTCACTCGAGTCATCGTTTTCAGCCTTGAGCACTAGGTTCTTCTCCTTCTTTGGCTCTCTTTTTTCATTGTCTTTCTTTCTCTTCATCTCGTATGTCTTCAGATTTTCGATCAGCTCATACATGGTTAGAGTTTGTAGAACTTTGGCTTCAGTGATGGCGTTCACCTTACTCTCCCAAGAGCTAGGTAAACCACTAAGAACCTTCATCACAAGCTTGTTTCTAGGAATAATTTCTCCAATTGAATGAAGCTCGTTTATGATAGATGTGAATCTTGTATGCATATCTTGTATAGACTCATCATCTTTCATCCTGAAAAGCTCATACTCGGTGGTGAGCATGTCAATCTTGGACTGTTTGACCTGAGTAGTTCTTTCATGTGCCGTTTGCAATGCTTCTCATATCTCTTTGGCATATTGATAGGCTGAGATTCTATTGTACTCATCAGGTCCTATACCACACACAAGATCTTCTTGGCACAAAAGTTCTTCTCAACAACTTTTCTGTCAATATCGTTGTATTCTTTTCTGATTTTTGGCACCATCACTCCAGACTCTCCAACCTTCTACACAGGAACATTAGGACCATCACAAATGACGTCCTATAGCTCAGAGTCTTCTGCCATTATAAAATCATGCATATGAGTCTTCTACCAGCCGTAGTATTGACCATTGAATCTAGGAGGCCTGTAGGTTGATTGTCCTTCCTCAAAGTTAGGTGGAGCAGTCATTGAGATTATTTCTAGGTGTTAACCTTTTAGAAAGAACCCGTTCTGATACCAATTGATAGTTTATATGAGTCCACCAACTGTATAGAGACCTGGTCCTGGATTAGTTCCCTTAGTGCTGACTGCTAAAACAGTATGTAAATAAGACGCAGGATTTTTACGTGGAAAAATCCCAACTCAAGAGGACAAAAATCATGACTTACACTGATAGGATTTCAACTTCACTAACTTGTAACTGCACTATTCCAAGCCACTTTGTAATAACTTTATTACAAAGACTTCAGCGTCACTAACTTGTAATACACTTACTACAAGCTCTAGTCACAACCCAAACTCAGAGGGTTTATGATTTTGAGTTTCCTAAAACAAAGCTTCTAGAAAGCAAGATAGGAGTTACAATGAAGAACAAACACAAGATTACAACTCAACTAAGGATACACATATACTCATAATGGAACTGGTCCGTTGTGGAGTTGTCTTCTTGTTCTTGACACACTTGTGACTTCAATGCTGGATTAGTTCTTGAATGCTTGAGAAAATATCACTAAATGCTCAAGTGATTATATTGTTGCTATGCTCCTTGTTATTATACTTCAATGACATCACAAGGATGATGTTCATACTTGGTTGGTACAAGACTCTTCCCAATGGGAAGTGACTGTTGCACTGTTTATGCACTGTAGCGTGCACAGTTGCAGGCAGTCACTTTCTGCAGTTACTTCCAGCTGTAGAATTGACGTTGCACTTCTGTCAGGGAAACACCAAGGGATCAGGTCTCCGAATTAGTTCTTGTGTATCCGAAGTCATACTGCTCACATTATCTTAAGTCCACTGCTGAATAATTGTACCAAGTATGCATCAGGTCCTTTATCTGGTTCTAGACAGGGGAGTTTGTTAGATCATCAAAATATAAGGCTGTGAAACCTTAAGCCCATCAAACTGACTAATATTTTTGAGCGGCTAAAAAATGTATATTTTTCTTTAAATTTTTGTGCGAAAGCTTTTCGTTTAATGGCGGAATATTTTTTTATGATGGAAAATGCGTTGAATTTATATCTATACTATATTAAAAGCACAAAGACCCTTACCGAAATGCCGTTAAACTTTTTTACCCTCTGATGATAGAGTTCATTCTATACAAAATAGTCATTTAATTATTTTTCTAAAATTTTGGACTTCGAAATCAACTGAAAATTTATTTATTAAATATTTATTTTAATAACTATATATGTACAAAATCCTAAATATTAGGACTGTTCTTAAATCCTACTAAGGGTCTAAGTTGTTTTTTAAACCACGTCAGGAACCGTTAAGCAACTCTTTTTTCAAGTGTTTGGCCTTTTTATTTTGATAAAAAATAATTTAATCATATTTTGTATCAAACTTAGATAATTAAATATAGTAAAATTCTATCTTTGTCCAAATTCCCGCTAGGCATATTTATTTGGAAAACTTATACAAATGTCCTAAATAAATCTCAATTTACCAATCTCTAGCCATGAATTATAGGCTTACCAAAACTAACCAAGCATATATAAAAATTTAAAAATCAAATAAATAAGTTTCTTTCTCTCAAAGAATCACATGCAAAAATTTCTTTCCATATTTTTAAGCGTGATTAGCAACATTAGATGCAATACCGAAAGAAAATTTCATGGATGAGGTAGCAAATAAGATGATGAAATACAAAAAAATATATACAATATTCCAAAAATCTAAGCAAAAATAGAACTTTTTCAATGGGTATAATTGAAATTCATTGAAAACATGTAGATAAGTCAATATACAAAAATTTGAGGAAGATTGGAGGTGATTTGGACTGGTTTTGTATCAAAATTCATAATTAAATTGAGTTCAAAAAATTCTTCTGCGACACATGTATCAAACATGTATCACACATGTATCTCACACACATGTATACATGTGATACACAATTGATACAAATATGATACATATGCGATATACATATCATTTTTTTTATGTTCAGTTCTTACTTCGAATATTCAATTCAAACCACCTCAAAATTTACCAAATCAGCCCAAAACTGAGATTCAAGCTCCTTAAGATGTACCCAATCTATTCTAATAACATCCACTAAAAAAAAAGCAAAATTTGACATTTTTTGCTACAAATAGCTAATTGGCTAATATTAGTAATATTTGACAAATATTAGTAATATTTTAAGAATTGACCAATTTTTACGATGAACTACTTATAAATGGACACAGCTTATAGTTTCCCTATTTATTTTTCAAGTCTTCACCCTTTATGTTTTGTTCAGGGGCAGCCCGACGAGTTCTGTGGCCTAAAGCCAAATTTTATGAGGGGACTTGAATTTTTTTAATAAGATATTATTTATTTATTTAATGTCTATTTTTCTAGCATTTTCTAGATACAAAGTTATAAATAATTTTCTTATAATCAATAACTCCTAATAAGTCTTTCTTAATTGAAAATATAGCTAATTCATTTAACCTTTCTTGAGACATTGTTGATTTTAGGTAAAATTTTATCAATTTTAATTTTAAATTTTTTTTCCGCATAAGGGACGGTAACAAGAGTTATACAATATTCCATAATTAATATAGGCATTGGAAAAAGAATAATTTTTTTATTTGACCGAGTGTATCAATTAAATTGTTGTCTTCTAATTGTACTATATCTTTATATATTTTAATTCCGAAAATAAATCTAAACCATCAATATCGAATTGATTATTATGCTCTAAGGAACATTCAAGATTAAGGCAATATTTTTTCAAATTTTCATCAGCTAGTCTTAATTTTTACCGCTAAATAGTAAACAAAAAATATTTCCATATGCTTCGAATTGTTCAAATCTATTTTGATTTACTATGTATAAAGTAATCAACTCCAAATGATTCTTCAAAAGATTTTGAGATTTTATTATCAACATTCTCATCAAATTGCTACTTCCTATAGTCTTACAAAATTTCGGTTCAATATTCATTTCAAATACAATATTCATCGCAAAAATCATAGCAGTTGCAAATCCTTATTCTCTCTACTGGTTAATCATAGTCCCTTGTCACTTTATTATTATTATTTTTATTTAAGTAATTTTTGTTTAAGCTCTAGAGGGCAACAATTTTGACGGGACTCTTTCTGTAGAGTCACTATTTTTCGTTCTCTTATTTATATGTAGGAGCAAATATTTGCCTTTCTTTATTTGTTATGCTCTTAGGAACGGAACACAATTGATTCTTTCTTAAGAAGCTAAAGTAATTTCCTCTTTTTATTTGCATTACGAATAAGAATTCTCGTAATTGAAAATATTTGATTCCTTCTTAAAAATATATTTTCCTTTTTATTTGAGTTAGAAATTTTAGGGATGCTTTTATAACCTTTTTATTCAGTTTCTTTAAAAATACTACTTTAGACGATGTTTTTTTTTTTTTTCATGTAATGACAATGATTTTTTTGCATTTAAAAGATTTTATTATTTTTCCACATTAATTGCTTTACAAGAAGCCATATATACATCTTTTATACAAAATAATGCTTGTGTTAGGGCAGGTAGTCGACATCATATCCATTGAGGTGTGAGCCTTCCCTTCTCTTGACTTTGCGTGAATGCGGGATGCCTTGTGTATCGAGCTACCCTTTAATTGATTAAATATTTACGTGCAACGCACGTACATCGTACATAGATACTACTACTATATTAAAATCATAAAATCCCTTAACGAAATACCATTCGCTTATTTTGCCATTTAAAAATAAATTTTATACTAGATAAAATAGTCATTAATTATTTTTCTAATTTTAGAACTTTAAAATCAACTAAAATCCGTTTTTCAAGCCCATTGATATTAAAGTTGTATTGAACTATTCCTATAAGATTCTTTATTATTTAAAACGTGAGTTAGCAAAATTCTGTAGGAGTCAAACACACAACGAATTCTGAAAGCATAAAGATTCAAAACATAAGATTTTTCCTACAATTTGAAAATTGAATTCTTATTGAAAATTTTTAATTATTCTCAAATATTTAAAAATTAGAATGAGCAAAATATTCAAAATTTGAATTAATAAAAATAAATTTATTTCTTTTAATGTTTGAGAACATATAATTAAGTCACTGAATTAACTAATTAACAAACGAATCCAATTCAATTATTTTACAAATTTATCATATAAGAAAAATTATTTGTTAAATTAACAAAACACTTAAAGTACATAAATTTTATTTTTGTAATAAGAGTATCGATAGTGAAAAAATCATATAATATAGCAAAATTAATTATAATAAAAAATGAAGATTCAAATAGGTGAAAAAACAAATTTTAAGCAATAAGGTAAAATCATAGAAGGCAACTAGATTATAAATGAGTTGTCATTTGTTTCTTTCTTGCATTCAGTCCAATAAATGAAAACGTCTCGCTATAATTTTTATATTGAGTTTTTTCTTGTAAAATATTAGTTCAATATTAGTCATTCTTTAAACTTTACATTGTCACTATCAAATTTTAGAAGGTATAATGCCAATTTTTTTCCATTCGTCAATTTTCAAAAGACCAAGATATCGATTATAATGATTGATGGCTATTTCAATCCGTCGAAATGTAATGCTTTAGCGTGTACCAAAATAGAGGCCTTCAGACGAAAAATAAAGACTAGAAAAATAGGTTTTTCATCGCTCTTTCCTCTGTCCTTCCCCCCAAATTTTTTCCCGGTCACTGTAATTGGCTTGTATGATCTGGATTTTTTTTTTTTGGCCCTTGATTTGTGTTTTTTCACTTAATTATTTCGTATTTCGTCGTTGTTCAAATTGAACCACAACAAACACTGTATTTATTATAGTTTTAGTATGGAACCTCGGTTGGATATGGCTTATGGGTGCAAGAAACCATTATATTGGTAGCTGGGATTTTCTATACATTTAAGTTTTGTTACATTGTGTTCTTGACATTGCACTACAGTGTGGACAATGAAAAGAATATTGACCGCTATATTATTTCCTCATTCCATTATTTGAAGCAATTATTCCATCATTTATCAATTCCTAGCGCTTTGAATCTATAAAGTTCAAACTTATTGAGTATTGATTGATATATTCGTTTTATAAGTAACATAAAATTACTTCTACATTTATACGTTCCAAGTTTCAAACACAGTCCCGTTCACAACTTGCCCCTCCTCGCTCTAATTTTAAAATATGGAAACGGGCCAATCTTGTAGTATAACAAAAGCTTTAAATATATCTCTTGTTATATTTTGGCTCTAAATATACCTCTCCCGTAATACTATTGGTTCAAATATACCCCTATTTTGTTAAGTTTGTCTAATGTCGACATCTAATTTTACGTGACACTGACATTTGATGAGCTAAATGTCATGTGGCATGCCACCTTAGTGCCCCTAACCCGCTTTACTCCTCCCCTCAATTTGTTTTTCCACCATTAAAATTTTCTTCCCCTCCACCATTATTGCCCGCGCGAACAACATTGAATTTTTAAATAGTCAACTCATACCAAATCGAACTATCTAAACATTGATGGAATGCTGCCCTACCCATCTGTAAATTCTTTGAGCACCTAAGTCTGCGGAAAAAAAAAAAGAATAAGAAGCTTCAATTTGTCACACCAATATCACAACACTAGTAGTATAGAAAAAGATTATCTAATTTCTCGAGGAAGAGAACTTCACCTGAAATTCGAGAAGCTTCGGATTATATTAAATAAATGTGAGCGATGAGTGGAGAAACAAACATTATAAAAACTAAACATTATATTGAAATTTAATATTGTTCATGGTGGCAGTAATGATGGCAATGATGGTGGAGGGGAAGGAAAGTTTAATAGTGAAAAAAAATAGCAAGGATGGGTAAAATTAGTTACGGATGCTGAGATGGCTTGTCACGTGGTATCCATATCATCAAATGTCAGGTCACGTAGGATTTGATATCCATCTTGGACAAACTTAACGGAAAGAGGTATTTAAATCAATAGTATTACGGTATTAGTATATTTGGACCCAAACTATAACAAGGGATATATTTGAATCATTTCTCATAGTACAATTCTATATTTAGACCTTTTCCGTTTAAAATATAAAGGTGAAATGAAAGGGTATAATACATCGGAAGCCCTTTAAATTGCATAGCGAATTATTTTTTTGTCTTAATTACCCCTAGACTTGATAATTTCATAGCCTTTAGCCCCTAGACAACCTCATCCTCAAAAGGTGTGTTTCACTCGCTACCACGTAGATATTTAATTTTATCCACGTATATATTTTTACCTTTTAAATTTATTATTTCCTTGGATCATTTTTTTGGAACGGAGTCCAAAGAAAAACAGAAAGCTAAATAGCAACAACAATCACCATCTTCGACTAAGTCGGAGAAGTGGGGAACGAACAAGGACAATGACTATTGGATCCCTCGATTCTTCATAATCCCCGATTCCGACACCACCAAATCGATAGTCGGAGAGCTGTAGCAAGTCATACTGATCGAGCATCTACCCGATCTAAAGGTATACCTGGGTACATGATTAATCCCTGAGCTCAGAGAAAAACTCATTAAATTCCTTATCGATAATATGGATTGTTTTACTTGGTCCCACCTAGATATGACAGGGATCCCACCGGAGATCACTACATATTGACTGAGCTTGGACCCAAAGTTCTGTCCAATAAAACAAAAGAGAAGGCCCTAGTCCGAGGGTAAAACATGCATTCATCAAGGACGAGGAAACCAAACTTCTCAAAATAGAATCCATCCGGGAGGTAAAGTATCCCGAATGGTTAGCAAACGTAGTCGTAGTCCCTAAAAAGGTAAATAAAATTATAATGTACGTAGACTATAAGGATTTAAATAAAGCATGTCCTAAAGACTCTTTTCCTCTACCGAATATCGATCGCATGATCGATGCCACGGCCGGCCACGAGATCCTTAGTTTTATCTATGCGTACTCCGGGTACAATCAAATACAAATAAAACGGGGGGATCGGAAAAAACTTCATTCATCACTAAGACGACACCTATTGGTATAATGTAATGTCGTTTGGACTAAAAAATGCTGGTGCCACTTATCAACGCCTAGTAAATCGAATGTTCGAAAAACAAATAGGTAAATCAATGGAGGTTTATATTGACGATATGCTAGTTAAGTCCCTGTGAGCAGAGGACCAGTTGACACATTTGCAAGAGACCTTCAATATACTAAGGATATACAACATGAATCTCAACCCGGAAAGATGTGCATTCGGGGTCGGCTCGAGTAAGTTCCTCGACTTTGTGGTATCAAATCGGGGGATCGAGATTAACCCCGATAAAATCAAGGCATTCGAAGACATCACAGTCGTGGACAATGTTAAGGTCGTACAAAGATTGACAGGGCGCATAGCCGCCCTAGGCCGTTTCATCTCGAGGTCTTCAGATAGAAGTCATCGGTTCTTCTAACTACTCAAAAAGAAGAAGAATTTTGCATGGACCCCTGGAATTCCACAAGCATTGGAAGAATTAAAGCGGTACCTCTCGATCCCGCCACTGCTTCATACTCTGAAAGCGGACGAGCAACTCTACTTATACTTAGCAGTCTCGGAAATCGCGGTAAGTGGAGTCCTAGTTCAAGAAGAGCAAGGTATGCAGTTTTCTGTTTACTATGTTAGTCGAACTTTAGGTGAGGCCGAGACCCGGTACCCACACTTAGAAAAAATTGCACTTGCCCTGATAAACGCCTTTAGGAAATTAAAATCATATTTTCAATGTCACCCGATCTGTTTGGTGACTAATTATCCTCTTTGCAATATTTTGCATAAGCTCAAACTCGCGGGCCGATTGGGTCCGTCGAGATTAGTGGGTACGGTATCGAGTATCAACCCTGAACGACCATCAAGTCTCAAATCTTAGCGTACTTCGTGGCCGACATTACACCAGCCCTCGTACCCGAGGCCGAAAAGAAATTATTCTTAAAATCGGGTACATCATCGGGGTATGGACCCTCTTCACAGACGATGCTTCGAACGTGAAAGGGTTCGGGCTAGGCATCATTTTGAAGCGACCCACAGTTAATACAATTAGAAAATCTTTCAAAACTCCCAAGTTAACTAACAATGAGGCCGAGTATGAGGCCATGATTGCAGGTCTCGAGCTATCTAAGAGTTTGGGAGCAGAGGTCATCGAGGCCAAATATGACTTCTTACTTGTGGTAAATCAAGTCAACAGAACCTTCGAGGTTCGAGAAGATTGAATGCAAAGGTACTTGAACAAACTACAAGTGACAGTACATCGGTTTAAAGAATGGACCATACATCATGTACCTCGAGAACAAAACACCTATGCCGATGCCCATGCGAATTTGGGGTCATCAGTCGAATAAGATGAAATCACCTCGGGGACTATGCACAACTTTAGAGGTCAGTAATCGAAAAAGGCCACACCGAAATAAACTACACAAGTCTGACCTGAGATTGGGGGAATAAATATATCGAATACCTAAAGAGCGGGAAGCTTCCATCAGACCCTGAGGAATCGAGGACTCTACGCACGAAGGCCGCACGGTTCACGTTGGCCGAAGATGGAACATTGTATAGAAGGATGTTCGATGGACCATTGGCGATATGTTTGGTACCAGGAGAAACCAAATACGTCCTACAAAAAATCCACGAGGGCACCTGCGGAAATCATTCTGGTACCGAATCACTGGTTCACAAAGTCATCAGAGCAGGATACTATTGGGCCGATATGGAAAATGATACAAAAGAGTTTGTTTGAAAGTGCGACAAATGTCAAAGGTACGCGCCGACGATTCACCAACCTGGAGAGCAAGTCCACTCAGCCTTATCCCCGTGTCCATTCATGAAATGAAGAATGGATATCGTCGGCCCTCTACTAACGATCCCACATAAAGCTAAATTTATTTTGTTTATGACTGACTAATTCTCTAAGTGGGTTGAAGCACTTGCTTTCGAGAAAGTCAGAGAAAAAGAAGTCACAGGCTTCATCTGGGACCACATTATATGCCGATTCGGGATGCCTGCCGAGATCGTATGCGACAATGGGAAGCAATTCATCGGCAACAAAGTGACAAAGTTTCTCAAAGACCACAAAATAGAAAGGATCCTGCTAACGCCATATGATCCTAGTGGGAACGGATAGGACGAATCAATAAACAAGACCATCATTCAAAATCTAAAGAAAAGATTGAATGAAGCTAAGGGAAAATGGAGAGAAATATTGCCCGAGGTTCTTTGGGCGTATCGAACAACGTCAAAATCCAACTACGGCGCTGAAGCTCTAATCTCGGTCGAAGTCGGGGAACCTAGTATTAGGTTTCGGTATGCAACAGAAGAGTCAAATCACTGGGCTATGAATACAAGCCTCGAATTGCTAGATGATAAACGGGGAGCCGCCTTCGTTCGAATGGCCGCACACCAGCAGTGGATCGAAAGATACTACAACAGAAGAGCCAATCTTCGATACTTTAAAATCGGGGACCTAGTTCTGAGAAAGGTCACCCTCAATACTCGAGATCCAAACGAAGGAAAACTTGGTCCGAACTAGGAGAGACTGTATCAGGTCATCGATATCGTCGGAAAGGGATCCTACAAACTTGGCACGATGAACGACGAAACAATTACCAAACAATTGGAACATATCACTTCTCAAACGATATTACTACTAAGGTACGACCTTCTCCATTTTAATTTATATTTTATAATAACCATCTACAGGTGTTTAATCGAAGACATCAAAGGATTCTTCAACACAAAGTCCTTAGGTCTGAAAGCACGCATTGCATTTTTTTTACCTTAGACCGATTTTTGTCCCAAATGGGTTTTTCCGGCGAGGTTTTTAACGAGACAACCATTATTCGTGCTAACTTTGAGAAATTCAACAGTATATGAGTCTTCTTTATAATCAACCTTGAATAATGGGAGCATCACCCTTGGATGATTACAAGGGAAGTACTTGGTGTCAACAGGGTCTCGATAGATAAATTTTGTAAAGGGCCAAACGGTCGAGTGAACCGTGTCCATGTAGGTTACTTGAGCCCTAATGGAAAAACATGTAAGCATGTATAATCTATTGAAAGGAGTATTTCCTTGCCATATATTCCATGACTTAGAGAAATTTTTACTTTACAATTTCATACTTGTGATCTATTGTGGAAACTGGCTTAAGGGTCGATCACAACTAAAGTTCGAACAATTGACCCGTCACTCGGGGACTACCATCCAAAAAATCGACATGATCGGATTACCAAAACCTCGAGATCATAAGACCTTAAAAAGTTAACCCTCAACTTTATTGGCCACGGATGCCCGACTCGGGGACTGACACTTCGAACAAATTCGAAGTATAATCGAGAAACAAGCTCAAGAGGCAAATCCCAAGTTAAAGGCTACGACTAAACTAACACGGTTAGGATACGTCCAAATTTCGTAATAAAAACTGGCATTCGAATACTTTTAAAACCAGTTTAAAAGGCTACCCTCGGCAAAATGACAAAAAAGGTTTCGATAATATCAATCCTCGAAAAACCCTAAGGGGTATCGAATTGTTCAAACCCTCGAACAATTTTGTGCTAAGGCATAACAAAGCAAAGGGTTTCAATATCACCAACCCTCAAAAACCTAATGGGTATAGATTTATCTCGTGCTAAGGCATGACAAAAGTTTATACTATTAACTTTTTAAGCCGAAAAGGAAAAAAAAAACATTCTTTGAGGTCATATAGGCCCAATTCAAGAGCCTAAGGGCCGTTTTATTTTTTGAGTTCGAGAAATCATCATCACTAAACTAAAACATAAAGGTCACCTTACTTCGAGTTCGAGCAACTACTCACTCGATTATAGAAACTACACTAGTCCGACTTCGATCAAATGGCCTAGCTTCGAACTTATGAACAAAATTTTCACAAGGCATGAGTGAATCGAAATTTTCACAAGGCAGAAGTTGAAATAAAGACAAGACAGAGAGAAAAGAAACATTTTATACATATGAAGATATTTACAAAGGACCGATAAAGGTCCTGCACAAAAGTTCAAAAAAAAAGAAAAAAAATACTAAGGTTCCTAACTATCCTCGAGGGCAGTTCCTTCTCCATCAGGGTCCTCCCCATTCTCGGACCCGCTCTTGCTGCTGTGATCATCATTTTCATCAGAGGAAGGCATGTATTTTTTAATATTTCTTACTTCAATGGTAGTGTTCTAGCGTCGTCTCCGTGCTCTTTGGCCTTCTTTATCTCATAAGTAAGGTCGAAACCTCGAGCATGAATTTCCTCGAGGGTCTCTCTCTGAGATTGGTATTTAGAAAGCTCGGAAATCCAATAGCTCGAGATTGGGCGACCTTGGCAGACTTTTTTTCTTGGGCTTGAGCAGCTTCAACATCAGATCGATAGATGGCCACGATCGCCTCCGCATCTGTCTTACCTTTATCTGACTCAACCCTTGCAAGTTTGGCGGTCAGCTGAGCCTTGAGCTCCTCTATTTTCTTGGCTTGTGCCAAGATTTTCTCCTTCACGCTCCGAAGCTGACTTTCGGCTGATGACAGCTGGGCTTGAGCAACCTCTTTCTCCGAGGCGAGGCGGTCCATAATTTCCTTCCACCCAAAGGTCTCCACCTTCATCATGTTGACCTCCTCACGGAACTGCTCGATCCTCTCGACCTTTTCTTGAACCTGTGAGATTGAAGTGTTAGCCACCTTTCCCGAATCGAGCCCATGAGCTTTTAAGATTGTCATTACCTGCTGGATCAGGTTGACCTGTTCTTTATGAGTCATGGCCAACTCGGCTCGGAGGTCCTTGATCTCCTCTTCTTTCTGCCCGCTGAGAAGTTTGAGGGTGTTCCTCTCCTTTGTAAGCCCTTGAAGATCGGCCTCGCATTGGCTCATCTCTTCTCGGGACTTGGAAAACACCTCCTGAGGGAGTGCCAAAGCCTATATGAAAAAAGAAAGGAAGTTGGACAGGAAATGGAGGAATGAACGTAAATGTGATATCGACAAATGAAATTGGAACTTACCCGATTCAGGGCTTGTTGAGCCTCATCAAAGAGACTCGATGCTTCACTCAGGCTGGTAGGGTCTTCGACCCTGGTAAAGTAACCATGGAAGGGGTCCTCCCCTCCACGGTGGACTCCTTCTATCTCGGGGTACTCATAGCTTAGGCCTCCCGAATTGCCTCCTCGGAAAATGCAGGGGGAGTAGGCAAGTCTCTGATTACTATTGCCCCAAATGAGTCACTTGGGTCATTTTCTTTAGTTAGAAGGGCTTCAGGGCCGCTTCCTTCAGACATACCCATCGTTTGTTCATTTTGGCTGGAGGCATCTTCAGTCTCCAACAACTCGGGGACTCTACCTGAGTCCTATCCAAAAACCCCCTCGACTCGAGGAGGAATATCCTCAACACCCGCCGACTTAGTGGCCTTTGGGCCTCGATGGTCCTCTTCACTCGGGCCACCAGTTCGGAGCCGTCCTCTTCATCTTCTTCTTCTTACTCCCTTAGTTGTTGAATCACCTCTGGAGGCAGGGCAACAATGTCTTTCTTCGGCTTACGAATCGGATTTTTCTTAGGCTTTGGATCCTCGTAGGATGAGGTCCTTTTCCTCTTCTTATCCTTCGCTGGTTTCGGAACTGGGGTCGAAGTCTCCTCCTCACCAGATGAGGGCCTCATGACCGCATCTTTTCCCAGGCCTGTACACGAGAAAATTGAATAAGTATAAGAAGGATATCTTAATCAAATCATCAGATACATGAAAAAAGGCTTACCACGATTTTTGGCCTCCCATCGGCCCTTTGCTAAATCGCGCCATGAGCGCTCGGCGTATGTAAAGGTCGAGGCCAGGTTCCGAACCCAGTTCTTGAGGTCAGGAATCGCACCGGGCATCCAAGCAACCGCAACATCATGGAAAAACACATCAATGAGAAAAAACAAAGGAAAAAAATAATACATGGAAGCTAACAATGGGATAATACTTACGATTAATATTCCATTTCTCAGGAAATGACATCTTTTCTGCCGGAATTAGGTCGGAAGTCTTCACTCGAACGAACCGGCCCATCCAACCTCGATCCTTATCCTCATCTATGCTCGAGAACAACACCTTGGTAGCTCGACGTTGGAGTTTTATTAACCCGCCTTGATAGAGACAGGGACTATACAATCTGATGAGGTGGTCGAGGGTGAAAGGGATTCCCTCGACTTTGCTCACGAAGAATCAAAGCAGAATCACCACCTCTCGGGGGTCGGGATCACCACCTCTTTGCCTTCCAGTTGCAGTCTTTCTTTACCTGCTTAAGGAAGCTTTCAGTTATCGAGCATATGTACCTTGACATTGGCTCACATCGACCAAGGACCGATAAATTTTCTCGATTTTAAAGTCGGAAGTAAGGACACCCCCCAGGAACACACTCCTCAGCTCCATCGGTGTTTTGTTGCCGGCCACCGCGACGAGGAAGCGCTCTCCTTTTGAGGAACAATTTTTGACGTTTTCTCCATTTTGGTGTGAGTTTGAAGAGGGAAGAAGATAATATAACTTGGTGTTTGAGAGGAGATTAACAACAAAACCTGAAGATTTTGCAGAAAGGAAGAACTTAAGAGATGTAAAAGCTTTGGAGATTAGAAGCAAGTGAAAGTAAAGTTTGAATCAATGAGAAGAGGGCCTATTTATGGGATTCACGACGACGGTTCAAAGGCACTAGTGGCCGACCATAAGCTGACAGTCATTACTGACTTGGGGAACTGTACCGACAGGACATTTCGGTCACTTCCACCGCTTATGTCATCAGGATTGCATCATGACAAGTCGAGGTAAAAAAAAATCAAAGGCTCAATTCGTTTCTTGTCATTTCACTCCAAAAAATGAGGGGACTGTCTGTATACGGTTAAAACCGGGCCCACCTGATTTTACTATTTGACCGAGACTAGGAAGTTGCATCGAAGGTCGACCTAGTAGAGGATCAGAATAAATCACGAGGACGAGGTACCGAGTTCGGAATCCAGGTACATGTCGAGATCGAGGCTTGTAGCGGCCGAAGCCAAATGAGACATACATCGAGCAAGATAGAAGATAGCACAATAACAGAAATGCGAGATATTTGTGACTGGTCGAGGATCATGGAGTAAATCTCGGAACGAATCAAATCAGAAACGGTTAATTAGCTAATGTGATTTTCTTCTGTAATTAGAGTTATTTTATAAGTGTAATTTCTCTAATATATAAAGGGGGAGGGTTCTAATCATTTTTTGGACACATTGTTACAGATTCCAAAGCAATATAATTCTCTTTCTTGTTTATACTCTTGTCCATCAACTTGTTATATTTTTAATTGTTCTTGCACCAATCAGTTCGAGGGTATTCTAACTCGAGGGCTGGGTTCCATTCAAACACTGATTTGCTTTACTTTATTGTTAATTTTTAGTACTAATCTTCATATTTATCAATTGGTATTAAGTGAAATCACGTGTCCTTAAAACCACATTATAAGTTTAATTGTATAAGGGGAAACACACTCTATCTACAAAAGAACCATACATTATGTTATTTGAAATTCCAACAACAAAATATTGCACAAACTTGATTTCTTTAACTTATTATGCAAATAAATAGAAAATAATTATTTCTCACATTCTAATAAATAAAGTAGATTCTCTTTCATCTCCTCGAGACATATATACAACCAAGGACACTAGACGCAGAGGAACTGAATCTCCTTTTTTTCCATTTACTTTTATTAAATAAAGTAATATATAAAAGATAGAGGCAAGAGCTTGAAAACTACACACAACTTTCCTCTACATAACAATTTGTTTAACTCCCTTTTTCTTTCTATCTCAAAGGGAAAACATTGTAATCTGAGACCTATATATTTTGGAGTATTGATTGGAGATCAGTTACATCGATTTCTTAGTTATATTGAATATTTTAAGAGTTTTTTAAGACTAATTATATAAGAATCGAGTTTTATTAAGAGTGATTAAGACTCTAGTTGCTTAGTTGCTTAGTTGCTTTACTTGGCCAGTTCACCAATGAGTGGCCATATTCAGTTCGACACCTCTTTCTCTTTGCCTAGCCGTCGTTTTCAGCTGTTGTTTCCCTCCCAAAAACATATTTTTGGGTGTTATTCACCCATTTACTATTGAAAAAATTATTTTTCATTCGACTTGCATGTCTTAAGCGGACCATAAATTACGGTAAAAAAGAATTTCCCCAGTTCTTTAGAATTTAAATTTTCATAAAAAATTCTGTTGTCGCGCGATAAAGAATATACCCAAAAAGAGATAAAATTACTAGTACATCGAACCGCATTGCTATTGCCACTAATCTCCCCCTTCTTTTTAATGTACTGCCATATATTTCTGTATTTCTAATCAAAAGCAAACTGAATTTTAATATCCAAAGTTCAAAAAAAAAAAATTAAAGTGACTAGTCCCTTTGTAATAAATAAAATCACAAATTATTGGGAAAAGGCAAGTACATAGTCAACTGATTTTGAATGCTAGTATGTTTATAACATTAATTAGCTGGTACATGTACCCGAGTCCTGACTACAAATTACGTACTAAAATGCAATATGCTTGAAAGCATGAAACTATATAACATTAAACATATAATGCTATATAATCTTTGATTATTTGATAATAACAAAAATTAAAATGGAAAGCCTAAGGTCTAAGGATACTTACTAACTAAAAAAGACTGACTAATTACCAAAACAAGGAACTAATCCATCTTTGCTTCCTTCACGCTGCATATGACGAAGAGAAGCAAGGGAAAAGAAACTTGAAATATTGCCAAAGGATTGAAGTTGCCCTGTGAAAGATTATGAAATAGTAATCATAATCTTTCTTCAAGATTCAACTGATAATCTCATTTCCCTCCATCGAACCGTCACAAGGTAAGCGGAGTACACATTAACCGCTTCGGATCTCATGGTGTGTGGAATTACACCAGGTATGTTATTATTGTTGTCAACACTATCCGTGAAAAAGGCGGCCGCGGCTGGAGCCACCAACCACTACCGTAGCTGACTGAGCTGAGCTGCCATGACAGATCTTGGGATCATATTGTGGACACTATTTTTCTTCTTTTCTAGGGTTTTGGATGGGAGTGTTTTAGGTATTTATAAATTATATATAAAAGATGGGGAAAAACCAGAAATAAGAATATGCTTCCCTTCTCTCATGGGTTTGTTCTTGTAGGAACAAAATGGGTATCTTCCAAAGGATATGCGGCGACCACACATTTGATCACAACGCTTTTTAGTCCCTTTACTATAATTTACTCACACTTTCTACACAGCCTTTCCCCCCTCTTTTTAATTATGTGGTTTGGTAATTAATACCACGTGCCAATATAAGTACCGCGGTCTTTATTTGGTGCCAAATGTACTCCAAATAGTGATTAAACTGTGAAGTTCGAGGCCAGTAATATTTGAAGTAACAATAGGAGTTAATTAAAGTCATATGGTGCAACAGAGTTCAATTGAATATTTTTTTGAGTAAATATATTGCAGAAATAGGATATATGTAATTATTTGCTTTTATATACGTATAAATTATTATTGAATTTGTTTGACATAGAAAACTCTTGGTGTAATGATAATGGTGGCACAAAAACAAATTCAATCACAAGTTTAAATGCCAGGAATGACATTAATTCTTACATTTTCTTAAAGCTTCTTGTTATGATTTCTGTCTTCGCTACTAACTTAAACTTCAGCATATGTGTTTTCTCTCTCCAAAAAGTAAGAAGTTGAAAACCAATCTTTAACAGAAATGAATATTGTCTGATTGAGAAATAAGTTATTCCATGATTAATTATCTAGAAATTAGTTATGTGGAATTAGTTATACCATCCTACTATAAGGATGAACAATCACTACAATATCGGGATAACTAATCCTGCGATTAGTTATGCGATGATTTTATCTCAACCAAACATGGATAAACTCATCTCAAATTTAATCTCGTGATTAATTATCCCTTGTACCAAACTGTGAAGGAATTAGACAAGTGTCTTGATGTACAATGAGGCTTAATCAGTTTTTAGATGAATTAGTTAGTGTAGTTAGTTGTTAGTTAATTATTCTGTTCGTGGAAGATAGATACACAGCTGGGTACAGCTGACAGGTAGTTATAGGTAGTTACATATTGTATAGATAGGAGCTAGCTAATACATCTTTGTATTGCTATTGATTCTATACTGAAAATTTCCCAAATTTCTCCGTCTCTGCTTCTTCTCTGTTTCAATGTCAATTAGGAATTCAATGTGTTTATTCATGGTATCAGAGCAAAGTCTCGTCGGTAGGATCTAAGGATTGTTCTTCGCGGATTGAAGGCGGTCGAGAGATTCATCGACATTTTTTTGAAATCGATTCCTAATCTGAATTACAGCAAGCCCTAATTTTTGATTAACGATTCTTCACTACTCTTTTTCTTCACCGCATTTACGAATTTACTGAATTTGTTGTGTATAATCATGGCAATTGAGGATGTATATGATTTAGGAACCTCTGTTCCAGCTCCGGTGGTGATTGATCATAATCATCCGTTGTATCTTCATCCTTCTGATGCCCCTGGGTCCCTAGCTATATGATGTATTAAGCTCATAGGCATGGAGAATTATACTTTATGGGATCGAGCAATGAGAGTTGCATTTCTAGGGAATAAGCTAGGTTTCATTGATGGTACAATTACTAGGGAAACTTTTGGACCAACTTTAGGACATTAGTGGGTAAGGTGTAATGCAATAGTAGTTTCGTGGCTTACTGGAAATGTGAGCAAGGAATTGCTAAGTAGAATTCTATTTCGTTCCAATGCACTTTTGGTTTGGAAGGAATTGCAGTAGAGATTCAATAAAGTGAATGGATCACATTTGTATTCTCGTCACAAATACATTTTTACCTTGACTCAAGGCACATTATCTGTGTCAGTGTACTATTCAAGGTTGAAGGATTTATGGGATGAGTATGATTTAATGATGCCACCTGCTTCATGTGACTGTGAGAAATCAAAGGACTTTGCAGTGCACTTGCAATATCAGCGCTTATTTGTCACGACCCGAATTTCCACCGTCAGGATCGTGATGACGTCTAACATTGAACCCGCTAGACAAGCCAACGTTCTGGTTAACACGCTTGTTTCCTTATTATTAGGCATTTAAAGAAACACGATAAATGATAACAAGTATAAATAACGATGCGGAAACTATGAGATATAACATCTTCAAGTATCTGATACTACAAAATCCTTAGTACTACCCCAGAACTGGCACCACAAATTCACGGACTGTCTAAGAATACTTTAAACAAAGTCTGAAATAAACATGTGCAACTATCTTGGAAATACAAGAAAATACAGAAATGGAAAGGAATAGGAGGTAACGCCAAGGCCTGCGGACGCCTGCAGGACTACCTTAGTATCGCCTGTGGACTGAAGAATACTCCCTCGATCACTGTCCACCGGGTCCGGTACTGTAATTTGCACAACATAAAGAAGTGCAGGTGTAGCATCAGTACAACCGACCCCATGTACTGAGTAAGTGCCGAGCCTAACCTCAGCGAAGTAGTGACGAGGCTAGGACACAACAAATAATAAGCATTTGTGCAATTCAATAATATATAACAGAAATAACGGCATGAAGTAAACAGTTAAGTACAAATACGGGGAAAACATGCTGGGGTACAAAGGGAATAACACTTATTGAATAACAGAACAAGGCAACTGTCTAAGCATCAAAATAACAACAGAGAACAAACAAGTGCACGTCATCACCCTTCGTTCTTTACTCTCGTTCTCACCAAAATAAGTGCACGACATCACCCTTCGTGCTTTTACTCTCGTTCTCACCAAAACAAGTGCAAAACATCACCTTCCGTGATTTTACCTCACAATATCATGGAACAACATTATCCTTCGTGCGTTATCTCTCATATCATGGCACGACATCACCCTTCGTGCTTTTAAAATCACAATATCGGCACGACATTAACCTTCGTGCTTTTAAATATAAAATCATGGAACGACATCATCCTTCGTGCTTTAAACTCTTCCTCACCCAAACAATAACCAGAACAACAATTTGGCAAGGAAGAACCACAATACAAACCATAATTTACAACATCCCGGCAAGGGAACAATAACAGAAATATCACCGTCCCGGCAAGGGACACAACTATAACCAATCTCACTGAATGTACAACATAACCAAATAATCCTCAACCGAACAACTAATCAACAGTGTTCACAACCAAGTATTTCCAACAATTGAATAATCTCCAAAATGAAATCTACTTCATAACACAATGGATATCGAAGGAAACATATATACCATAAGATATGACTCACGGGCATGCTTGACAACAAAGTATAGGTACTCGTCACCTCAGCTATACATTGAGCATGATAATAACACGTAGCACATATGACTCAACACCTAATCCCTCAAGCTAAGGTTAGACCAAACACTTACCTCGGCTCCAAGAATGCAAATCAAGCCTCTAGATCCCCTTTTCCTCTCGAACTCGACTCCGAAATGATAGTATCTAAACATAACCGACTCAATAATATCAATAATTACTCAACAATTCAATTCCAAAGCCTAATTATAGGTTTCCCAACATTCTTCCCAAAATTCGACCCCGGGCCCGCTTGGTCCAAACACAAGGTTCGAACCAAAACCCGATCACCCATTCCCCCACGAGCCCGAATATACAATTTGTTTTGAAATATGACCCCAAAAGGAGGTCAAATTCCCAAAAATTCGAAAAGCCCTAACTCTATCCAAAGCCCTAATTTCTACCATTTAATTCCATATTTTTAGGCCTAGAATCTAATAATGGTTGATGAAAATAGAAGAAAATGAAGTTATAATTACTTACCTATGAAGCTATGGTGGAATAGATGCTCCAAAATCGCCTAAGAGGGTTGGGGAAGATGAAGTTTGAGAAAAA